>SKCR01035314.1:0-226392 GCA_019454045.1 Zanthoxylum bungeanum | reverse complement strand
ATTCTGAACATCAATACATATATTTTATGTACCACACTAAGTATTTAAAATCTAATTTCAATACTAGCTGTGAACATAACTAAGACAAACATTTTTAAAGTCAGAGTCTTGCCCTTTCTTTAATTCATTCGTGTCTGCCATATCCAAATGGTAGTCACTTTGGGATATGTCAATTATCCTTTCAATATTTCACAAACCTTTGGCCAAGCCTTGGGTTTCGGAATATCGAAACGATATGTACCTCATGCTACATGCCCAATTGCAAACTTTGACTTTATCTCCTCTAGAATAGTCAATTAATTCTCCAAGAATTATAAATTCAATTTTAATACTTCTTAAATCTAAAATTAGATTTATGACAAGTATATTAAATTAAGCATTAAAGTCATCATCACATGAATCTTCCAAAGATTTTATGCTCTACTTATTTTGCTTAATTTTGGGCGTAAGGTATAATAAGTTATTTTATCAAATAAAGTAACCTATTATTTATTCCCAATTTGAAAATTAAATCATTTAAAATATTTTAATCCCAGATTATATTTTAAATATCCAACTTTTCAATTTTATCTTGATTACAATAGTCCAACTATTTAATCAACGATTAGTGGTACTATATATATTATAATGATTATAATAGTCCAACTATATAATCAAATATAATCCAAATTAATTAACCTCAATTACATTGATTACTATAATCCAATTATAAAATCAACTGTAAACTGAAATTAATTAATTCAAATATATTGATTAATATAATCCAATTATATATAATCAAGTATAATACAGTCCAACTGTTTATTAAAACAACAATTTAAATATTAGTCCAACTAACATTTAATATAACGACGAAATAATTTAAATGAGCGCGTATGGCGAGTAATTGAACGAGTATTGCAAATTCAATTCTTGCCTCCCACTATTTTTCGACGAGCCTCCAACCCTCTGTCGAGTACTCGGGAAACCGTGTTTCCTAGTGGGCTAGGATCCCGTTAAATATCACACAATCTTGACTTTGGCCAACAAATTGTATGATAATTAACTAGGTAGATCTCGAAGATCAATTGGATCTCATCCAACTCCTAGATCCAGTAGGTGGACATCCAAGTCCCAAACATATATCATATATATGCATATACATCGAATGTATACCCTAACATTTTTTCCTCTGAATCAACTAGGCCTTGGTTTTGGCACAACAAACCTAGTGATCCCAGTCAAGCGCGGACCCATTGACATGGAAGCTTCGTAATCAATGTCAATGGACAAGAAGTGGTCTTGACTTTGGCCAACAAACCACAACTTGGACACGACACCGATATGGAACAAAGCCTCGTGATTAAAATACATCTTCAACGGACAAGGGCTTGACTTTGGCCAACAACCCCTGCCAATCTCGGATCTTGAGTAAGAATCACTCAATGGAAGGAAAATAAACGCTTGATATTTAACGAGGGTTTTTCGCGTGCAAATTGGCTACCAATTTTATTATCTTTGTTAAGGTCTCATCATCATACACCCTTAAACATGCATTCTAAACACATAATAAAGCGCATATGATAAAATAATAATGATATGCGGATGGATATTTTACACATTGATCCTAGATCAAATCTCTCACTTTCTCTCTCCCGCTAGCACAAATATTTCTTCTACCCGTTACACTACACTTCTAAAGAAACCTCATTTACATGGAGGGGGATAGGTGAGAAGAGAATACAAAGAAATAGGAGATAAGGCTGGACACGCAGGTCCAATTAATAAATCAAATTTATTACAACAATTTCTAAAATCACCCCACTCTTCTAATATCCATCCGATATACATTATTCAAACATCACAACCATGTATTCATACAAGCATGTTATCAATCAATCAAATTAATTAATCTTAATAATTAGTGATCATCCAATGTTCAAACAAAGATTTGATTTTGTTCGAGTCAAACTCGTATTGCGAACACGTACTCAAAGTACGATTTCTCAAATAAAATTAAATTACATGATTAAATCCAATTTAATACGTATTTAATTCTAATTCATTATTTAATTCCAAATTAAATATTACACTTTTATTAACGAACCTTTACGACTTAAATTCCAAATTTAATCGCAACGGGTCTCAAAGCCCGATTAACATCTAATGTTTATTTAATTAAAGTCCAACGTACTTTTAATTAATTTCTATGGGGTAACTCCCGGATTGGATTTTGGTTGTTCGGTTTGACCCGAGTTGACCAAAAGTCCACGCCTTATAGAAATTAATTAAAAGCCCATTGGACTTTAATTAAATAAACATTAGATGTTAATCGGGCTTTGAGACCCGTTGCGATTAAATTTGGAATTTAAGTCGTAAAGGTTCGTTAATAAAAGTGTAATATTTAATTTGGAATTAAATGGTGAATTAGAATTAAATGCGTATTAAATTGGATTTAATTATGTAGTTTAATTTAATTCAAGAATTCGTACTTTGAGTACTTATTCGCAAAACGAGTTTGACTCGAGCAAAAATCAAATCGTTGTTTGAACATTGGATGATCACTAATTATCAGATTAATTAATTGGATTAGATTGATTGATAACATGCTTGTATGAATACATGGTTGCGATGCATGAATAATGTATATCGGATGGATATTAGTCGGGTGGGACAATTTTGGAAATTGTAATAAATTTGATTTATTAATTGGACCTGTGTGTCCAGCCTTATCACCTCTATACTCTTTGTATTCTCTTCTCACCTATTCCCCTCAATGTAAATGAGGTTTCTTTAGAAGTGTAGTGTAACGGGTAGAAGTAAATACATGTGCTAGCTTTGGAGAGAGAAAATGAGAGATTTGATCTAGGATCAATGTAAAGTATCCATCCGCATATCATTATTATTTTATTTCATATGCGCTTTATTATGTGTTTAGAATGCATGTTTAAGGGTGTATGATGATGAGACCTTAATAAAGATAATAAATTGGTAGCCAATTGCACGCGAAAAACCCTCGCTCAATATCAAGTGTTTTTCCTTCCATTGAGTGATTCTTACTCAAGATCCGAGATTGGCATTGGGTTGTTGGCCAAAGTCAAGCCCTTTGTCCGTCGAAGATGTGTTTGAATCACGAGAGTTTTGTTCCATATCGGTGTCTTGTCCAAGTTGTGGTTTGTTGGCCAAAGTCAAGACCACTTCTTGTCCATCGACATTGATTACGAAGCTTTCCATGGTCAATGGGTCGCGCTTGACTGGGATCACTAGGTTTGTTGTGCCAAAGCCAAGGCTTAGTTGATTCAGAGGAAAAAGGTTAGGTAATACATTTGATGTATTGGCATATATAAGATATATGTTTAGGATTTGGATATCCGCCTACTGGATCTAGGAATTGGATGAGATCCAATTGATCTTCGAGATCTACCTAGTTAATTATCATACAATTTGTTGGCCAAAGTCAAGATTGTGTGATATTTAACGGGATCCTAGCCCACTAGGAAACACGGTTTCCCGAGTACTCGACAGAGGGTTAGAGGCTCGCCGAAAAATAGTGGGAGGCAAGAATTGAATTTGCAATACTCGTTCAATTACTCGCCATACGCGCTCGTTCAAATTATTTCGTCATTTCATTAAATGTTAGTTGGACTAATATTTAAATTGTTGTTTATTTTTATAAACAGTTGGACTGTATTATAGTTGATTATATATAATTGGATTATATTAATCAATATATTTGAATTAATTAATTTCAGTTTACAGTTGATTTTATAATTGGATTATAGTAATCAATGTAATTGAGGTTAATTAATTTAGATTATATTTGATTATATAGTTGGACTATTATAATCATTATAATAAATAGTACCAAAAATCGTTGATTATATAGTTGGACTATTAGAATCAAGATATAAAAATGAAAGATTAATGTTTAAGACATAATCCTGGGCGAAAATGTATTTAAACGATTTTAATTTTCAAATTGGGAATAAATTTCAGGATGGTCCTGGAAAAATAATAACTTATTTTATTTGATAAAATAATGTATTATGCCTAAGCCCGGAGTTAAGTATAGTAGAGCATAATCTTTGGAAGATCATGTACTGATAACTTAAGTGCTTAATCCATTATGTTTGTCATAATTATGTTCACAGCTAGTATTAAAATTGGATTTTAGATACTTAGTGTGGTACATAATATATATATATTGATGTTCAGAATCTATTTTGAACAGGATACTGACTTCAATTGAGATTTATCTGCGAATTGAAAACGGGACGAAAGTCGCTGTTTTAACCGTAGATACCTGAATTTAGGAACTACCTTCGGGTTAGTACTTAAATTTAGAAACTGTTATAATGTAGCTAGTTTGACTAGAAATATTATCTCTATATCGCGTATAACCCGCTGCGGGTGTACCTTTATATTCTAGAACACTAAAGTGTTTCATTATATAAAGATGATATTGAGATAAACACATTAGATGTGAATAACAGGATTTATATTTTGAATATAAATAATATCTCAAATATATAACATGACAAATAAATAGCTCAAACTGATTTGATCAGTTAAGAAACTTAATTGTGGCATAGTTGTCTGGGACACTGATAAACAAGAATCGTATATCCGCACTTTTGAAGAGCGGATACCAGGACTGATTTGATTCCATTCAAATAAAGTCTACGAATCTAGTCTATTTGGGCAAAGTGCCTAAAACACTATTTACTTGGTAAAAGTGTAAATGCCACCGATCTGTTAGCCCTACTTCATAGTGAAGCAAGTGGGCCCATGTCTAGCTAGGCTAGATATGGATATGAATATTTCATGACCTGTACGGATGTGGCATCGCGTATGGTTATGTGTTTCTTTTGAAACACAAATCGGAAACTTTTAGAGTTTCGACACGAAATAGACAAATAGATCGGCTAAAGTATTAAACCGTCATGGTAAGACTGTAATGGAAAATACTTAAGCAATAAGTTTCTAGTTTTTTATGAAAGAGTATAGTATTCTTTCAAATAAGGACTCCTCCCGGAATACGTCAGTTTGACGGTGTGTCCGAACGGATTAACCGAATTTTGTTAGACATAATAAGGTTAATCACGAGTCGCTCTGAGCTACCATTTCCTTCAACGGATAAGCTTTAAACAGTGCAAGAACTTATTTTGAATAAGGTTCCATAATAATCTGTTTGACAGATATCATATTAGATATGAACGGGATAGAAACCGGGTTTCTCATTCTTGATAATTTGGGTATGCTAGGCATATGTTTGGATGATACCAAACTAAAACCCAAATAGGATAAGTGCCAAATGTAGGTTATCCTAGGGATACCATAAGTATTGTACTTATACACCTCACAAGAGAACAATTAGATTGTTACTCACCATACGGTTTTCCTGAGAGGAATACCGATATGCAGTGGTAAGTGGGAGGATAGTATAACTCGATGGAAATCAGAGTAATACTTTTCAAGGCACTGAATCTTAATGGAACATGAATAGTTCATCCAGGATGAGACTATTACCATTAATCTTCGAATACACAAGAACCGCGCAGGTCGGACAGAGTCAGAAAACAACCTGGGGTATGGGTTTCTGATCTAACCTCATAAAGATGTGAATCTTATTGAGGAATACCAACTGACTACGTATGAGAAAGTGATACAAGATATCAACTCCCTAATTATGGCAAAGTGCCATATAATCCGAAATGGATTCCATGTATGTCAACCAGTTTGGATACTAGTTGATGTACCACAAGGCATTGTGCCTAATGGTACTTAAAAGTCTTCTAGGAAGACATACATGGATGGCAACATACCAGCGTATAAAGCTAGGCTTTTAACGGAAAGGTATCGTTATCAACATTGTGTTGATTACGATTCAACCTTTTACCTATTGCCACGGTAAATCCATTTGGATAATGCAGGTTATTCGATCCATGATTGGATTGAAGCAAGCATTAGGTTCTTGGAATTATCGTTTTGATATAATCATAATGGTGTACGATTTAATTCAAAACGAAAATAATTCTTGTGTATATAAGGAGGTTAGTGGGAGCGCACTGACAGTGGTTGTCCTATAAAATAATGATAATACGTCATTTCTTGGAAATGATATTCCCATAAAATAAATATCGGCGAAAGCTTGGCTTTCGAAATACTCTCCTAGAAACCGTACATTGAAAAATGTACAAGACCTGGTGTATCATACGCTTTGAGCATATGGATTCACAAACAGGCCAATCCGAGTGATAGTCACTGGATTAATGTTAAGAACATCCGTTAGTATCTTAGAGAACTAAGGATGTTGTCTTAGTCTATGGAGAAGGAGAACTTAAAGTGACTGGGGTCACTGTAGCAAGTTTCCTATAACCGATAAAGACGACTAAAAGTCGCAAACGGTACTATATAGTTTGAATAACGGTACAGTGAGCTGGAAATCTTCCAAGCAAGATATTGTTACCGAATAAACAACAAATGCGGGTTGTTGTTGCAGCTGAAGCAGCAATAGAAGCCATTTGGGTCGATAATAAATCTAATAAGATTAGATATAGTTCTGTTAGCTGCTGAGCTAGGCGTCAGCACAGGCTAAAGAATTAATGGTCTCATCAACGATCCAGAGACATACTTAGATATTCATCTGATTCGTTCGGATCATACATCGTGGCGATGTGATGATCGAATAAATCGGATCAAGATGATAATCATGCAAATCCGCTGACGAAAGCTTTTCTTAGAAGTTTGAGCCAACCGTACATAGTTCGGGTGTTAGACACTCGAGTGACTGGCTGTAGGCCAAGTGGGAGATTGTTGGACAATTATGACCCATAGCGTCACTATTTGTACAGATCACGGTGTTGTTGTACAAATTAACTATGTGACAAAGGAGATTGTACTCTCATCATTTGTGATTAGATCACCTTAGATGTATAAATGAAGAGAGGTCCATATGATTAGTTCCTGGATTGAGAATGATATGAGACAGTATCAGTCCACGAAGGATTAATCATTAAATATCCCTAGTCGTAGTATTATCGAGACAGGACATCGATAATGCGGAATAGGCTAGTATTGCACTTGTGCGCGTTGTGAGGGCACAACGGCATAGTTCTCATATATATAAGTATAGGATACTTATGCAAGTGCGATAGGAGGTTGTGTTTCACCGATGGTACGGGAAACAGCTTCGCTCTGGATAGACCCCTCGGAATCCCATTGGTATTATGACTATGTGTCTATGGGAGGCCGAAATCAAGGTAGGTGTGTATAGTCTTAACCTGAGACTTGCATCGCTAATACTTACGATAATCGGTAGACTTTGGTCTTGGTGGTACAGGGCTTTAACCGGTTCTGAGTACACCACTTCTGGGTTTATCAGAGAGTCGTAGTGTATTGGGTGTGATGTCAAGACGGAAGTATCACTTCAGTCATAGTGGAGATGATGTCACGCAGGATACGGTATTAGTGCTCTTAAGTGCTGGCCGGCCATCGGGATATTATGACAAGGTCATGTATATCCGATTATAGAGACTAGTTACCAGACATCCGACATGTGCTTCGGACGGGGCAGACACTTATCCAGCCCCAGCCCTAGCACGTGACTATCCGATACTGGGCTGATATACGCAATACTACGGTATACTACGCTTGATACAGATCTATATATTCCTGTAAGAATATTTCTGGAGAATTGGGTAGGCATGGCGCTTTGCTAGAAGCCAACCTTGTCTTGTAAATCGGTATAAACGTAGTACGAGGTACTTACGTGTTCGGATAGTCCGACGACCGTATTTACTGCCAACATATCCGGAGATCTCATGGGTCGCTTCCCGAAGATTCACCGATGACGTATAACTCACACTTAATTAATCTGGGATTAATTAGAAGAGAGAGAAAATTAATCTGGGATTAATTAGAAGAGAGAGAAAATTAATCTGGGATTAATCACGAAGATATTTTATCTGGGATAAAATATTAATTAAAGAGAGAGAACGATTAATTTGGAATTAATCGATAAAATAATATATTTGATATATTATTAGAAATTGGATTTCGACGCGGAATTAAAATTGGATTTTAATTCGGGCGAACGAATTAATTTAGAATTAATTCGTTAGCGACGTAAATAGTGATTTCGCTAGGCGTAATCATTTAATTACGACGCGACAGAAAATTAGTTAATTTGGAATTAGCGAACCCGAGCCCGGGATTATTTGCGAGCGCATTCGTATTTCGAATTCGAGTGCGGCACGTAAGTTAATTCGAGTGTCAAATCGCTAGTCACATCAAGCGTCAAATCAAATGTCACTTTGAGTGATGTGACAAGTTGTCATTTGATTTGAGTGATTGATGTGGTAGTTGAAAGGCATTTATTGTTTTGCTTTTTGACTTTTTGGTTTTTGGGAAATGAAAAGTGGTAAATGGTTTATTTATTTTTGGAAAATATATAACCAAAATACTTTTTATTTCTCTCCACACTCTCTCCCTTTTACGCATCTCCTCTCCCTCTCTTTTCCCTCATTCTTCTTCACGGTTTGGAACCGTTTCTTCTCCAAAATTTCTGGTTGTGACCGAATCAATGAGAAGCAAGGAAGAAGATGTGGTGCTAGCACACACCTTGGGTTATATTATGGTGATATGGAAACGAATTTATGAGATCTCATAGGTCCCAAGATCATGAAATCAAGCTGTAGTACAGCCTCAGAAATAAGGATGAAAAATAGATAGCTCCGGGAATGAAGTAAGGCCTTAGGATTGGGGATAAGGGATTGAAACATCTTAAAGTCGAGATCAAAGTATCTCATAATCAATCGAAGCATCAGGGGACTCGAGGGTCCATTAACCATTACAGTCGGGATCAAAACATCTCGCAACCGATCGAAGCATCGGGGGACCTTAGGATCCATTAACTATCACAGCTGTGATCAAAGCAAATTACAACAGATCATAGCATTTGAGTTCCTAAAGGTCCATTAACCATCACAGTCGAGATCGAAGCATCTCACAATCGATCAAAACATCGGGGGACCTGAGGTTCAATTAACTATCACAGTCGGGATCGAAATATCTCACAACCGATCGAAGCATCGGGAGACCTGAGGGTCCATCAACTATCACTGCCGGGATCGAAACATATCAAAACCGTTGGAAACCTCGGGGGACCTAAGGGTCCATAAACTATCACAGTTAAAATTGAAGCATCTCAAAACCGATCGAAGAATCAGGGGACCTACGGATCCATCAACTCTCATAACAGGGATCGAAACATCTCACAATCGATTGAAGCATCGGGGGACCTGCGGGTCCATCAACTCTCACAACATGAATCAAAGAATCCCACAACCGATCGAAGTAAATGGGAACCTACGGGTCCATTAACTCTCACAGTTGGGATCGAAGCAACTCACAATCGATCGAAGCATTGGGGGACCTGAAGGTCCATAAACTCTCATGGATGGGATCAAAGCATCTCACAATCAATCGAAACATCGGGGGACCTGATGGTCCATCAACTCTCACAAAGCCACTTATCAGGATAGAATCATCTCACCACCGATCAAAGAATCGAAAGGCCAGACTGTCAATAATAAAACTGCTACAAGGCCAGGTAAGTCCGGTGACGCCAAGAAAATCAGGTAAGTAAAAATGTATGCATGACTTTGATAGATTTCTCATTATCACACATTGCACAAGCCTACCAAAATGGCGGCGACTGCAGACATTGTATTTTTACGCATAGCCCAATAACGAGTCTCTTATGTGGGCACCACCAGAAATGTTAAAAACTGGTAGTGAAGGAACTCTACAGAATTTAAAAAAACTGTCAAGTCGTGGCCGGACATCAGCTATATCCGGCCAACCTTTTCTCAGACCAGAATATATGACCGAATATATATTGAAAACCCTAAATTCGGCCAGACATATCAAAGTTGTGAATGAGTGTGCAGATTATCAATAACTGGAATTACGGGATTTGATTCACGTCCAGCTAGACATATATTTGAAATAAATATCCAGCCGGACATGTATCGAGCTGTCAATGAGTATGTCGATTTTCAATTACTAATATCACAGACCTAATTGATGTCCGGCCGGATGTATGTCTCAAAATAAACATCTAGCTGGATATATATCGAGCTGTAGTTGACGTTGCAGATTGCAATCACTGGAGATATGGATAGGATTTGATTTCCCCTTCCCTTTTCAATACTGGTTTGGACACGATAAATAGGTGCCCAAACTCTTCACATATCCTAATTTTGGTCCATGGTAAGAAACTTTGGAGCTTGATCAAAATCTTGAAATCTGAAAAGAGAGTTAGAGAGAGAAAAGCACAGAGAGTAAACCCCATAAAATCTCTAGAGATTTCCCCTTCCGGAAAACAATTTGATGACCGTTCAGTGTTCAGATGTGTTTTCTGAGCCAAGTTACACTTAAGATATGACCTGAGTAATCCCTGATTTTATTTCTGCTCTTTATTTCCTGCTTTTTACATTCATGTTCTGACGTAATATCTCCGGATGGACTTGATATACGTCAGACCAGACATACACAATCAAAAATATCTGGCCTTATCCGGTTATTATTGCTTTACAGAAGTTCTGAAACCTGGATTTTGTCTTTTTAAAAGCTTGTTTCCCTTTGGTAAATAGGATGGAAAACCGAACATAAATTCCATAGCCGATTCCGAATGGACGATAGTATGGTCTGTACTTGGGATACAACTCCACGTACCACTAGGAAATAGTTATAATAAACTTCTGAAAGGCCAGTTTTATAGAATTCACTTCTATTATTACCATGTTGTTTCTAGCCTGTTACTGTAACAATGCATGTTTTTGCGTTTGTTATTCATCTGATTCACGTAGAATATTCGGCCAGACTCATGGTATGTCCGACCAGACGTTTATAATGTGAAATAATATTCAGCCAGACGTTTATTCTTTAGTTAGTCCCATATGGGCTATCCGTACTCTTTGTAGCCTGCGAGTCCAATAGTGTCGTGGTCGCCGATAGCATAGGCATCGCGGTAGACCCCGCTTCACTCCTACATTAACCCTCAATACAATGATTTAAAGATTTTTGAGCAACAAGTCTATTTAATTTACCTTAGTCACTTTGATGAATGATATGTTGTATATGTCTCAAAAAATGCGAATCATGCACATGTTAGGTGATCACTGTTCACGTTACTGGGTTGGTAAAAGAAAACATTTTCAAAAAGTAGTGTCCAAATTCAAATCTTAATGGAGGTAAGAGGTTAGAAAATATATTTGGACTTGGCCACCCCTTTATTTTTTACAATGTTCATATGCATTGTTTCTTCACTCTCTTTAAATGAGAGTGTATTACACTTTCTTTCAAAAAGACCTAAATATAAATAAATTTAATAGGTACAGTTTTTTTAATAATTAGTGATTGGAAATATGATTATTTTTTTTAATAATTCTCTATAAAAAAAAAAGAAAAATTTAAAAATCATATTACATATCATGGGTGACGTATGTTGCATTAAAAAAAAAGAATGGAAATTATCAATTTTCAACATTAAGTGTAACGAAAGTATGAAATTTTTATAACATTTTTTTTTAAAAAAATTATCAATTTTTCATTCGATGTTGTAAAAATATATATTTTTTTACCCAAAATTATAAAAATATATCATTTCGCAGTTGAAACCTTGCAAAAATTAATAGATTTTCCACCTTAAAAAGTGATAATTGATATACTTTGAAATTTCGGATAGAAAAATAATAAAGTAAAAAATGTTTAATAATTTTATATTTTCACTATCTTTATGATGGAAATAAGAAATTTCCCAATAAAAAATTAAAGTAAATTAGACAAGAAGATCTTCTATATAGTCTATACAAATATATTAAGAGCAATCCCAATGGCGCGCTATTGAGTAAAGCAACCATGCGCCAAAATTTTGCTCAAAATGTCATCTTGAACAATTTGGCGCGCCAATGTTCATTGCGTCCTTTTTTTAAAAATTTGTTAAATTAATTTTAACCCCAAAACTCATTTATACCACTATATAATTGTATTTTGACCCAATAAAATAGATTTTTACTATTTGTATTTCACTAGTTATTTTAATAATTTGTTTTATTTTATTTTTGTTGTAAATAATTAATAAAATAAATAATGAAAATAAATAATTATTTTTTAAAATTTTAATGTAATGTTTGCTTTAACTTTTTTAAAATTTTATTAATTAATATAATTATTTTTTTATAATATATTTAATTTATTAATTCATCTTTAAAAGTTAATACGAAATAATCAAATATTTAAATGTAAATATTATGTTGGGTAAAAATATTAATTATTGAAAAATATTTAAAATAAAATATTTTTTAGAATAAAATTTAAAACAATATAACTTAATGTAAAATTGGATATAAATATTACATCAAAATCATGTTTATTGAGGTTGCGCTTAAGAAAATTGCATGGTTGCGTAAAAGTAGATAGTCATTATACAATAAATAAATTCCTCTTTAAAAAGTGGGACCCAAAACCAATTTTCATCATCATCTTCCTTCTTTAACCTACTCATTGCCACGTGTGGTCTTAAAAGTTGACCAAAGTCCACGTCCCGTTTGACATCACATCTTCCATATTTATCTTATATGACTATAAAGCTTAATTACATTTAGATCCCTAATGTTCTACTTGTCACATAAATCTGGTAATCGGATTTTCACATCTACTTCTGTTATATTAATATTATAATTAAAGAAAAATTAGATAGTGATTAGTCTTCCTTTATATAACGACGATGAATAGGACTCGGAAATTTGCTCTGAAAGGTTGGAAGAAGAGCAACTAAGGGCAGGGTACTTTTAAGTAGGGCTGAGCGGGTGGACTTATTTGATGTAAATGAATCACCTGTGTCTTTATTTATGAAATCAAAAAACTCAAGGACTACGATGGTATTCCTCTCAATCTATAATAAGATCACATCAAGGTTAATACAGACAAATCTTTACCGAATCATTAAAGCCAAAAAACAAAACAAAAATATCCAACAACTTTTTTAGTTTTAGGCTTTAGCCCAGGTTCGGCCGAACCGTCAGTCGGTTTCGGTTTTTAATTAGATTAGACCAATATTAATTTGTATTTGATTACATTAATTAAATCATTTTGGGCTGAATCTTTTATTATGGGCCTTACGAGTGAAGTGTTGACTTAGTAAATAATGGTAGCTAATTGAATATCCAAAGAAAAAAAATTTAGTGTTCTCAAATTGAATAGTTCCACTTTCGGATATTGTTGAGTTGCCGGTGCATGTCAAATACAGGAGACGTGTTAATTTAACATGTTATCAGAAGGAGAAACAATGTATAGTTGTCTCAACATTTATAATATTGATGTGGATTCGTCATATTAATAAGATATTGATCTTTGAGGAGGTTAGAGTGACCCAATTTCAAAATTATAGTCCTAGTTAGAATTACTTAATTCTAAAAATATAGTCTCTCCAAATTTTGTATTTGATATGTGCTTAAATCCATCTAAGACATGTCTCGTTTATAATTTCATCTCAACATATTTATCCGTGTGAAATGTCACATATATTAAACTTGGTAACTTTAAGGTAAATTTTGTTATAAAAATTGCAAAACCTATGATAAGTTATATTTGACTATTATTATTTGTTCAGGTCAAATATGAGAGAAGCTTGCGCTTCCTTCCTCTTTTTTTTTTTTTTTTTTTTTTGCCCCCTAATTTTCTTAGTACTTTTTGGACTCACTGTAGATATCTTTATTATCTTTTGAACAAACAAGAAGCTCCCATAAAAGTACACATGGATGGAATAATTCAAATTACGATCCCAATTCTTATATATATATATATATATATATATATATATATATATAATTGAGCTGTAAAAATTGGAATAATTTGAGTTGCCAAGTTGAGCTGTAAAAGCAAAACAACTGTTTGCAATTCAGATTTATTTTAACCTCAACACCCAAAACTTTAGAATCAACGTACAACTATTGTACTTTATTATATTTTATTTTCTTATTTAGAATCAAAGTGGGACAATTTTAATCTGTTTATTTTAATTATACGATAAATCTAAAAAACATCAACTTCTAAAATTTGTGGTGAAAATATCTACATAGTCGTCCTTTTGTAATATTATTTTGAGTATCATTTAGTGAAAATTGGAAAAAAAAAATATCTTCAAATTCAGATACAAAAAGATTTTTATTAAAAAGAGGTAAAATATATAATATATTATTTCCTTTATATGGTTGTGATAAGTATCAGCCCGAAAGGTGGCAAGTAAAAATGAAGATGAGAAAAGAAAGAACTATTCAGAAGACGGCTATTATTAATTCAACTTTGAATTTGCTAGCTTCGTATAAAACCCTGCATCGAGCTGAATCAAAATTTTCATAAGCTGAAACAAAAATTATACAGCCAAATAACCCATATGAATTTTTTTTTATTTTATTTTTTTGCTTTGGGTATAAGTTATTGAAGAAATAATTGTGAAGTTGGTTACATGTGCATACTCAAGGTGGCGAATCAAAGAGGGTCAGGTGAGAGCAGCAGGCTTCCGGGCGGCGGAGGCGATGAGGGACAAGATCAACAGCAAGATGTTATGGAGTCACAATTGGGTCATTTGGAAAGAGCTAGTAATGAAATAACGGAGTCTCCTTCAGCTTCAGCTTCAGCTTCGTTGTTGGGTTACAGTAGAGCTAATGAGATGTCAGCGATGGTTTCGGCTCTTACTAGAGTTGTTTCTGGTCAAAGAGCAGCTACCCATCTGGGATATTCTGCTTCTGTTTCTGCTTCTGTTTCTGCCTCTGCGTCTGCCTCTGCCTCTGCCTCTGGCCTTTGGATTGGACAAAAGAGAGGACGTGAAGAAGCAGAAGCTGCTCAATTAGCTGATTCTTTGCCGAGGGTTTATCCAGGGTTTGTTGATTTCAGAGATTCTTCTTCATCATCTGGTGCAATTACTGGTAATTACTTATTTTGTTTTAATTAGTCATAATATATATTTTAATTCTCAATTTCACCATTAAATTCATTCTTTGTATTTCTAGATAATTAAAATCATTTTCAACAAACGGGAAAATTAATTTTCTCACAAAATTTTAACATTCTAGAATTTTTTTAATGCTTCTTATTATTCTTCACCAAAATTTACACAAAATACCCTTTTTCCAAATACTATTAAAAATTTACATATTTATCTATTATTGCATGTATTTCAAAGTCATCCTCCTTTTTTCTTTTTTCTTTCTTTTTTTTTTTTTTGCCCCTAAAAAACATTGATTTATTACAATTTTATGTAAATAATTAAATTAATAATACTTGGCTGCTTCAAAGCAATAAATTTCAAACAAATCATTTAACTTGCTTTATCCATGATAAAATCTGTACAGTAAGAGAAGAGGCCACAAACACGAGCAATATGGCAGCTCCGGCGACAACCACATCAACGGAGAGCAGTAGTAGCGGTGGCATATCATATGAAGAAACCGGCGGCGGGGAGCGGAGAAGAAGATATAGAGGAGTGAGGCAGAGGCCATGGGGCAAATGGGCAGCTGAGATTCGAGACCCGCATAAAGCAGCAAGAGTTTGGCTTGGCACTTTCGAGACTGCTGAAGCTGCAGCAAGAGCTTATGATGAAGCCGCTTTGAGATTCAGAGGCAATAGAGCCAAACTCAATTTCCCAGAAAATGTTAGGCTCATTCCACCACCCCCACAACAACAAGTATTACAAAATTTTCCCACTATACAAACGCCAAATCTTGTAGCAGCAACAAATTTTCAGCAGCAGCAACAACAAACGACAACAATGCCACAATTTTTTATGTCACAAGGGTACCAAGATTACTTTGATTACTCACAGTTGTTGCAGAATCAACCTACAAGCTTTCTTGAGCAAATGCTACAAACTCAAACTCGAACTCATCAAATGGCTTCAATGCAGTCACCATTGTTACAGTCTTCTTTGTCATCTTATTCCTTTGGGCCATCTTCTTCTTCTTCTTCGACTTCTTCTTCTTCAATTCCATCCTCCTCTGCTTCTTTTCCCCTGCTTTTTGGTGACCAGCAGCATGGATTTTTCCGGCTGCCGCAAAATCAATCTCAATCTAGTGGGTCAGATTTTCCGGTGCCGCCGCCGCCGTGGTCACATTCCAGTCACTATCCTCCATCTTCAGGTTAATTGTTGAACTTTAAACTGAATCCATATATTTTTGGAAAAGAAAAAAATTAGGACATTTTTTCTTTAATATATTTTTTTTTTTTTTAGTGTTTCATTTTCAAACATTGAATGTAATTTTTGGGTTTTATTATTGTTGTTTGTTGTTATTATTACTATTATAATTGTTGTAAAAAGTTTGATGAAAGGAAGAAATTACAAAGAGAGATTTAGGAATTTTAGGCATAGTTCGTTCTCTAGATTTGATGATGTTTACATGTTCTTGTGTCTTTCATCGGAATTCGGATGCATTACTAAGTTATAATGTGGTGTTTATTTTTTTCTTATAATTTATTGCTCTGCTCTGTGGTATTTAAAGTAACACGTTATTAAAATTTAATTATATTACTTATTCTTATTAATAATTATCCATCATAATTTATAAAAAAATAAAATAAATAATAATAATAATAATATATCAACTCAACCTCGAATCCAAAACCCTTTAAAATTATATAAACCAATCCTAACAATCTTTTTTGAAGCTGTCTGCTGTTTGCTTTACAGCCAAAGATTCACTATAATTAAAAGAATTAAATGTACGTACGTACTTTGTTTTGTTTAATTAATATATTGTTTTGATGGCGATCATCTTTTGCTCATGGGGTTTATTTTCTTTTATTATGTTCATTATCATTGTATCATTTTCATTGTTTTTATCCTCAGATGATACGGTTCGATAATAAATAATTTTGGATTTAATTATTGGATTCTGATTTTGAGCTCGACTAGAATATCAAATTTGAATTAAGATGTTGAATCAAATTCTATTCGGATTTTTTTATGTTTTGAGGGCTCCGAACCTATTTCGATTGGAGCGTATCCCCATAAGATCCGAATCCATCAAGATTTTTATCATCCAATGAACGTTAAATATCACAAATTATATTTATTGAAAATTCGCTCCGTATTGATTTGAAGCTTATTCGAATTGAGGTTTTTTTTTTTTTTTTTTCATTTTTTTATTTACCTCGAAGTTGAATTAATATTCATTTTATATAGTTTCTTCTATTTTTGTCTTATTCATTTATAAAATTATGTTGTATTTAAATTCTATCTTTTTTTCCTTATTGAAGATTTGTCGGTCAACTTAGTTAATTATATGCCAAAAACATGTTTTCAAACACAAAAAGAAAAAAACATGCAAAACATTTTCACTTGCTTTTCCATATGTTGCTCTCTTTAATTAATTTGGGAACTCACCTTCTTGCCATCCGAGTCGATGCCCTCAAATTCATTTAATTTTTATTTTTTGGACCAACTTTGAACCATTGTCATATCTCAAACATAGCTTTCATTCAAATAAAATAACAATATAAGAAAAGAATCAACAAAATTTAAAAATTAAAATATTATGATGATCAACTATGTGATACCAAGTGGATGAGGTCTTTGCACTTAGCACACCAACCTCATTTGTTTTATTTCTCCAAGACCAAGAGTAGCTCATCCAAAATATTAAATTATTGAATTAATTACCATATTTATTTATTTATTTATTTTAAATAAATAAAAAGTCTCTTAATTTTTTGTACGGTATTTTAATTACTTGAACTCATGTTTACGTCTTCATCACCCGCAGATTACACGAGCCTGTCAATTTCTTCCTCTCTCTAGAATGACTTTTGGAGTAATAATATTAGATCCCTCAATTTTTTACATTTTCACAAATAAGAACATAATTTTTTATTTAAGTCAGATAGACCTTTATATCTTCATTGAATATGATTTAGTTTTGAGTGTTTTCATCATACAATCTAATGATAAATAAATTGATATCATTAAATATTATTATGACTGTAAATATTTATTATTATATTGGCTTAAATGAATGGTTAAATTTTGATATTTAGATTTAAGTCAATAATTTAAGTTGAATTTTACTCACCATTTAATCTTAGTAATTGAATTTAATATTCAATAGAGATTGTTGATGGTGGTTTTTTACCCCTAGAAAATTTGAAGCCTGGGAAGGGGTGGAATGAGGTTTTCACTCGGTGGATGATGGAGGTCCAAGGTCCTCGAAAGAGGAGATGTCAGATAGAGGGGCCGAGCCAAAAGTACATAGGAACACCCGATGGAAGAGCCAGTTGACGAGGTTAGGTTGAGATACTGACCCGACCTGAAGGAAATGTATCAAGTTCGACAACATTTGAACACACGTGGAAGCCGACCCGAAGGGGTCATACTTACCAACCCGGCTCGGTTGAGGAAGTTGGAAGAGGCGTGACCAAGCATCATTCGCTTCGGCACGCCGAATCAAAGAGCAAAGCCAAGACCACAATATCTTGTACTTGAGAGCATATGACGTATGCCCTACATGAAAGATTGGGCCTCCAGAAGACTGATGTGACAAGAGTAAGTCAGCGACCTCATTTGGGAAGAGACTTTGATAGACAAAATAATGCAGAAGTGGTTGTCACAGGCTGTCACATTGGCAGAACGTATAGTAGTGGACAAAAGGTTGGAATGATGGGAATCTGCTAACAGAGAGTGGTTGAGTCAGAGATCATAGCTATTATTTTCAGAGTGGTTGGGGAAAAGAAGCATGGGCAATAATATTAGAATGGCGTGGGCTGACCTCATGGGTTGGCAGAATAGTATTCAGAAGTCTATATAAAAGAGTTGAAGACTCAAATTCAGAGGTTGGCTCATTATTAGCAATCTTGATATTTCACCACTTGTAAAGAGAGACCCTAAAACTTAGGGAGAGAAAAAGAGGTAAAGTAGGTTGGTTTTGACCCCAAGCAAGTAATAAAATTCCCTATCTTTATTCCTGTGGACGTAGGTTGGTGCCATACTCCGCCAAACCACGTTAATCTCTAATTTTCCCTATGATTTATGTCTGCCTGCTAAATTTACTTTGGTTCTCAACTAACTAAATAAATTCTATGCTCAAAGGAGGTTTGTTTTAGAAGTCGAATTCCCAAATCACCATTGGAACAAAAATAACTGTCAACAGTTGGCACTGTCATTAGGGAACTGTACAAAAAGAAGCAAACACATTAAAATAATGGCAGAAGATGGAATCCACGGGGCTTCAGAGACTTCAACAATGGAATGGATGGAGAAGATGGAGGAAACCCTATGGCAGGAAATGGAGAATGCTCGAAAAGAGAGAGAGACGACTCAAGCCTTCATGAAAACTATGATGGAAAAGATTGAGAAGTTGGAAAAGAAAGTGGGAGACATTGGGCAAGCGGGTCCCAGCAGAAGAAAATAGGAAATATCAAGTGGGAAGAGAGTTGTTGAAGCTGACGGAGATCACGAAGCGGGGAAGAGAAATGCTCAAAGAGTGAGATATGAAGTTGTGGCTAGCACAACACCAGTGGAAGAGCAATGAGAGGAGGAATATGGTATACAAACCCTAGATTCTTCTGGTAACTATCCATGTTTTGGGGAAAGCGAGTTAATGAGGTATACAGAACATGGGCGTAAAGTGGCCAAGAATGAGAGATATCACACTCGGAGAAACGAGTATGAATAATCCATCGATCTAGGGGAGGGGAATACTAAAAGCCAGATGAGGGAATGGTTTCGGAAATAAATGAAGAAATGCGAGGAGAGCGCGCGAGGCGGTGCTTGGGATGAGCGAGATACGGAGGCAGCATCTCCTTTTACTAAAGAAGTGTTGAG
Organism: Zanthoxylum bungeanum; assembly: GCA_019454045.1. Taxonomy (NCBI): domain Eukaryota; kingdom Viridiplantae; phylum Streptophyta; class Magnoliopsida; order Sapindales; family Rutaceae; genus Zanthoxylum; species Zanthoxylum bungeanum. Next base: position 206,534 of record SKCR01035314.1, on the reverse strand, counting down.
GGCAGAATTCCCAAAAATATTCAATATGCCCGCAATGAATATGTTCAAAGGTAACTCAGACCCCAGGTCCCATATCAAGAAGTTCATTATGCTAATGGAAATCTAAGGCGTGGTCAGAGAAGCAGTCTGCAAGGTGTTCCCTCTAACCTTGGGGGATCGTCTAACTTGTGGTTCAGAAATATGACTCTAGAGAGCATCAATAGTTTTTCACAGCTGAGGAAATCCTTCGTGCGCCATTTTAAAGAAGCGTGCATACAAAGGAAGATGTTTGGGTCATTGAGGATGATGAAACAGAGAGATGAAGAGCCCTTGAAGATATTCATTGACAGATACCATAGCTTAGTACTGGAGGTCAGGGCGTATGAGTCCCTTGAGGCACTTGAGAGTTTTAAAGGAGCTCTAAGGGTCGGGAAATTATAGTCCCACCTAAGGATCCATGAGGTACCGGACTATGCCGCAGCCATGGAACAAGCAAATAAATTTATATTACTGGAAGATGAGGAGAAGATAGCCCTATGAGGGGCTGTTTAGGTACCAAAAATGCTAAGACAAGAGAATCAGCGTAATATCAACAGAAGTCAGAGATGACCGATCCCAAAGCAATGGGAATTTAGGCCAATAACTCAGGGTAATCCGACGCCTAAGAGGAGGCACCCAGTCAAGGTCGCTCATGTTGCTGGAGGAACGTCGTACACCGCCTTAAACAGACCGTTGACCAAATAGCTCGGGAGATTCAGGATAAGGACCTACTGACTAGACCTGACCTGAGAAGATTCTCGATTGAGAAGGGGATCACAAGGCCTATTATGCTCATCATAATGTGAGGGGGCATACCATAGAGAGATGTAGAGACTTGCAGGAACATGTGGATGACTTAGTAAGGAATGACTACTTGAAGGAGTGTATTGACCACGAGGCTATGAGGATTTGGCAGTGAAGGGAGCAAAAGACAACGTTCACAATAGTTGAGGGAATGATGTTGGCCGAGGATTTGAGCTAGGCAAGAAATAATTATTATCAGATCAATGGTACCGAGGGAATTACTACAGAAAATAGCCTCATGATACAAAAAACAAGATCGGTGCCAATAATATTCACTAAAGAAGACGCTCAGGACGTTAGTTATCCACATGATGACGTATTATTAATCGAGGGAAATATTGGCGGAACGGAGGTGGACAGGATCCTAGTGGACCCTGGGAGCGTAATGTATATCATATCCAAATAAGTCTTGGATAGCTTGGGCGTGGAGTTCACTACTTTGCTTCAGGATGCAACTCCGCTGTAGGGGTGTTCACGGGTTGGGTCGGGTCGAGTTTTTTAAAATTTTGTTAGACCCGATCGGGTCGGGTCAAGGGAAAGTCGGGTCGCGGGTCGGGTCGTGGGGAAATGGAACCCGATCGGGTTCGGGTCGGGTCGGGTCATTTAATTTTTTTTTGAATTAATTATTTTGAAATATAAATATTAGTTATTTTATGTCCCAACATAATAGAATTTCAACAAATGAGTGGAGCAACATATATTTATAAAAGTGAATTTGGATAAGAACTTACCCCATAGAATGAAATAGCTTCATCAGCCAGTAATTTATTACCAAACTTCTTAACCAAGTCACTAATGCATACATAAGTATCCTCCATAAATGGACGATCCCCAATTTCAGACCACTCTCTTGATCGCAAGACAGGGGCAAAGTTTGTCGACATAATCTGTTTTCTTTCTGCAACAACCGAATCCTCACCAATATTTTGATACAAAAACGTCAACAAGTCCTAAAAGCTGGATAAAACTCTACAGATTAATGATTACAATGAAATAATAGTAAAAAATTTAAAAATAATAATAAATATTTTAGAAAAATAATAAAATTGTAAAAAAATAATAAAATTTATATAGGGTCGGGTCGGGTCAGGTCAAGGGAATCAAACTCGTTGCCCAACCTGAAAATTTCGGGTCGGGTCAAAATTTTACAATTTTTTTAACCCAACCAGGTCGGGTCGGGTCGTTACGGGTCGGGTCGGGTCGCGGGTCGACCCGACTTATGAACACCTCTACTCCGCTGTATGGGTTTTGGGGGGGGGGGGGCAACTATTATTCCACTGGGTCAAGTGCAGCTTACAATGACCATTTCGATAGCCCCCATACCCAGATCATTATGATAGATTTCACCGTAGTGAACTGTTTGAGCAGCTATTATAGACGCTGGTTTTCGTCTGAGATCCACAATCGAGAATTTATAGTATGAGACACTAGCAATCCTGCAAAATAAAGGTAGAGTGAGCGTGTAGAATCTACCCACCAATGTGGTGGGTGTCGTAGGCACTCTGACGCTCAAGTCAATAATGGAAATGTGCGATAAATGTGATAGAAAATGGAGCAAGGAATGATGCTACCTTGATCCCTATAGGCTGCCGTGAGGGTAGTGGTCCGGTATAGGGAGGAGGGAGAGCTTTGAGAGCTTAAGATTAGAATGCTTTAGCTCTGATTTAAGATATTTAAGCTTGAATGCATATGATTCTGAATTATGTTCCATTTTATAGGTTCTAATTGTGATCCTCCAGCCAAAAAAAGAGTGCATTTATGGTAGTAGGACCCACTAACATGTTAATCTTAATCTTTTGGTGTTGTTACAGCTGATTGCTCGGGGAATAATTAATGTCTGAAAAGGTGTCTCTTTCGGTGGAATCCCAGAAAATGAGATGGGGTTTCACTGGAGTTGGGCCTGTAAAGTCTTCGACCCAAACTTAGTATAGATACTGTTTAGGCATCGCTGTGACATGGGACCTTGGGATAATTGGGCCATTGGCTCTATATCGTTCTGACTACTATTGGGAAATATTGGGTTATATATGATATTGGGTCAAAGGTGAAAATATGAAAATGACATTGGCCCAAATTTGACCCGTACAGTTTGTCCCATACTCTTTAAGTCAAGAAGTCATTGACTTTGAGAGTACTGTTGAGCGTGTCGCCTGGAGTATAGGGTGCAGAAGTACCTAACTGTTGACGTCGTATGGATTTGTCAATAGATTCCATCTTGATAGAGCTAAACAAATATCCACGATCCTCAGTCGACCAATCTTGGGCGTTGATGTCATATGGACCTGCTAAAGTCAGTGACAGGTTAATGGAAGCATGTAAATGTCAAGAGTGAATCACAAACGACCAATTACGTAATATGAACCACATGCGACTAATCTCGGGCGTGGATGTCATCTGGACCTGTTAATAGTGATATCATGTTAAATAATTTGAGTTGATATCAAGAGTGAACCTCAGTTGATCATAAATCATTGGGGAGTCTACATGTCGTCTAGACCAGATGAAGGTCAGGACACTCTCCAGCCAACTAGTCCTAAAGAGGAACAAGGGAGTCTTCATGTCGTCTGGACCAGATGAAGGTCCAGGTCTTGAGCTGGGCCCAAAATGAGCCAATGGGAATGTTCCCGTCGACTGAACCAGATGAAGTCCAGAGTAATCTCTAACCCACTAGTCTTGAAGAGGAACTAGTGGGAGTTTTTATGTTGTCTGGACCAGATGAAGGTTCAGGTCTTAAGCTAGGCTCGACATGAGCCAATGGGGAATATTCCCGTCGACTGGACCAGATGAAGGCTAAGATAATCTCCAGCTGACAGGTCCTGAAGAGGAGCCAGGGGGAGTCTTCATGTCGTCTGGACTAGATGAAGTTCTAGGTCTTGAGCTGGGCTCGACATGAGCCAGTGGGGAATGTTCCCGTCGACTGGACCAAATGAAGGCCAGGATAATCTCCAACCGACTAGTCCTGAAGAGGAACCAGGGGGAGTCTTCATGTCGTCTGGATCTGATGAAGGGCCAGGTCTTGAGCTGGGCTTGACATGAGCCAATGGGGAATGCTCCCGTCGACTGGACCAGATTAAGGATAGGACAATCTCCAGTCAATTGGTCCTGAAGAGGAGCCAGTGTGAGTCTTCATATCGTCTAGACCAGATGAAGGTCCAGGTCTTGAGCTGGGCTCGATATGAGCCAATGAGGAATGTTCCCGTCGATTGGACCAGATTAGGGCCATGACAATCGCCAGCCGACTGGTCCTGAAGAGGAATGACCGGCGTGTAATCACACGCGTATAACGCAAGCGCATGTATCGTTCAAGTAGTATAAAAAGTATCAATCCCACGAGGACTTAATACCTGAGCTATTAATTTATGAAACCATATTTTTACTAGTATCTAATGGATTGGTTGTTTGATTGGAAAGTGATTATAAAACTTAAAACAAGTAAATAAAATTGCACGAAAGTAGATTGAGGAAAATTCAAATTTATAAAACTATCCAGGGTTGTGAATCTTTCCAATATCTTTTTAAAGATGAAGTGGTTATTTTACGTTTGTGTAATATATTAGTTTACTAACCTGGACCACAAAATTATGTAAAAGCCTCTTCCGATGGTCAGATACAAATACCCAGTGTAACCCAATTAATCATATTCCTATGTCAACCAAGTTACCTGAATTCATTAAGTGCAAGTTCCAATTATGGTTACCCCCGTCCGACATATATATTCATATCCTGTAAGGAAATCTATTAAAGGGTTATCTATCCTCAAGGAAGATCGTGGGTTATTAAGTCTAAGATCTTGAACCTAAAATCCATTTTCCAAGTTCATTTTAAGTTTACCTGATCAATCTTATTAATGGCCAGTTAACAAGAAACATTAAGTTTAAGACTCAATAAATAAACCTTTAAATTACCCAAACCATAAAATAACCCCTTATTAACCGGTGAAATTGGAATTTATCACAACCCTAGATAACTGACTTAGTTACGACACATAACTAGGGCTGGTAAAAGCTTAAATAAAATAAAATAAAAGACATAAAGTAAATTTTTGGAAAGCAAAATGCTGAAAGTAAATGCTGAAAATAATTGCTGAAAAATAAATGCTGGAAATTAAAAATGTAAAAAGTACAATAAAAGAAAATGCTGGGGGTTAAATGATCCACTTTATCACTACTATTTTAGATATCTCCCTTAATATAATATATTAACTTTGCGTGATAATTACCAATCGACCATATAGGCGGTATCCTGATTAAGTCAAATTTATAATTAATTACCAACCGACTATATAGGCGGTATCCTGTTTAATCATGTTAAAACCAATTTAAATAATTACCAACCGACCAATCAGACGGTATCCTCATTAAGTCAGGTTTTAACTAGTTTACATATTTTATTTAAGGGAGATTAATCTAAATATTAGTAATAAAAGCTTTACCTCTTAACCCAACAGGGGGAAGTTACCTCCTCATTACTGAAAAGTAAATTGCTGAAAAGTAAAGAAAAGAAAGTACTATGCGTAAAAGTAAATTACGGAAAGTAAAGACTGAAAATTTAAGAAAAGAAAGTGCAAAAGTGGAAATTAATTATTGAAAGCTGTAAATAAACAAACAAGATACAATCTTCTTAGTATTCTTAAAGAATTACATAAAAGAAGGTATGAATTCAAATCTGAAAATTCTGTCTCAATTTATAGACATTTTTTTATCACGCGCGTCATGATGCGCCGTGATTTGCGGCGCATAATGCGGAGACGGCGACACGTGGTGGGCGTCTTTGGCTGAGATGGTGACACATGGCAGGGCTGAATTATTACTCAATAATTGTGCTGATATGGCGATGACGTGGCGATGATGTGGCGATGTGGATTGTTGGCATCATGTGATGGTGACACGTGGCGCAATATGATTTGTGGCTGATACATGGCATAATGACTCGGTATGCTACTGACGTGGATGACACATGGCAGACACATGGATGACACATGGATAATGATGATTGTCGGCAGTATGTGATGATGACACGTGGCACGACGCACGTTAGCAGATTTGTTGAGATGTTGACATGTGGCAGGCGCACGTTAGCATCTGGCGTATTTTAGCGGTGCATTTTAGCAACAACGCATTTTAGCAAACTCCGGCGCCGTTGGTGTCGCGATGCCCAAACTACAGTTTTGCCCTTTTTGTCCATTTTCACTATTTTGGTCCCAAATCACTTGCAGAGAGTCCTGAAACTTTATTTATCTATAAAATAACACAAAACACATCAAAATATTCACAAAACTCAAGAAACTATACAAAATATTAGGTCAAATGAGTGGGAAATAGTGATACATTTACCACTCATCACACCCTCAAACCTATCATTTTGCTATACCTCGAGCAAAACAACAAGATAAAATAACATAAACATCTTTAAAATAAAATTAAACTAAGCCACTTTCGTAGGGATCACGGTTGCATTTAGCGTATGTAAAAAGCCTTTAAACCCATAGATTTCCCTAGTGGACGAGTTGTAGTCTCGTGAGGGCTTACAGCAACGATACCCACAAATGTTTTACAAAAGTAAAAAGATAGTAAAACTAATGCACACAAAAACAAAAAGACAAGAGAAAATAGAATAAAGAAGTTAGTGACTAAACATGTGAAACTTCTTATCTAAGTTTAGAGTTGTTTTCTTTCTTTCTAAATTACCAAATACGTAAATTCTCCGATTATTTTTACCATTCTCCATACACACAGACAACAAAATATTAATCAACTCATTTTTCCCCACAATAGTCACAAGTGTAGTTGAAAAGAAGGTAATATTTTTGTCTTAAAGTTATATCAGATTTCACACCTTTTTTTAAGTAATGAAATATTTTTCTGATTTTTCTGATTTTTTTTTTATTTATATACAATACCTTCCATCTATGTAGCGAGCTTTAGGTCAGTGACTCCCAAACCAGTTGGCTTTAGGGCACTAGGTGTTAAGACACTCATGCGAACTTAATTACTCAGACTTCAGATATATATATTTTTTCTAACATCTTTGATCCATGTAACGAGCTTTGGGCCAATGACTCCTAAACCAGTTGGTTTTAGGGCACTAGGTGTTAAAACACCCATAAGGACTTAATAACTCGGATCTCAGACTTTTTTTAATCCCATCGCTTTTTTAAGATGCTTCCTCCAATTTAAACTAGAGCACTGAATATTACAAACTTGTCAATTACAACTCATGTCCGTATGTTACCATATATGTTGATAATACCTATTAACTAAGCATATGAAGATCCATTTTAGTCAGTATTATGGAGAATTCAAAAATTAAATAATTCAAAAGGAAATAAACAAAAATTTAACTTGTTTCGAAATAGGTTGAGATACGTCTCAGAAGTGAAAATTCTTTACACAGCTATCTCACACCAATTTCACCTGATTAATCAAATTAAAAACACAAAATATATAAATTTTTTTATTTTTAAAATTTTTCAATTTTTTTTTTGAATTTTTCGAAAATTTTGGACCAAAAATAAAAAAAACATAAAAACAAGATACTAGTCAATTATTCCCCACCCCCAAACCTAAATGAGACATTGTCCCCAACGTCTTAAAAAGTAGAAGATGAGTTTAGAAGATAGTACCTGGTTAGCTGAAATTTTACATATAAAATTAAAATTAAGGTTAAGATCCAGATTTATTCGACGCTTCTTACCATGATCATCATCGGACCATTTTATCTTGGAAAGGATAGGGTCAATTTGTGGTTCAAAAGCTAAGATTTGGTCAATTAAATCTGGGGCAGTTCTGGCAGTGAAAAGGAGTTCTTTCAGAGGTTTTGTTACGAACCCATTTCTCCGGGCATCATCAAGAAACACATAAAGAAAATCATAAAATCCATCAACATTGAACAGTCCAAGCGGTTTCTGGTGTATGTTCAGGTTCGCCCAAGATAGTACTGTAAGGATTTCCTCCATCGTGCCCAAGCCACCTGGCAAAACAATAAAAGCATTAGCACGGTTAATCATTTCTATCAGTCGTTCAGACATACCTGGCACAATTAGTTCCTCTCCGTTTGATGGTCCTATCAGATTCGCCTCCGCCAAAGGTTTTGGGATGATTCCCAAGACTTGACTGCCTCCATCCTGTACGGCCTTTGAAACGATTCCCATTAGTCCAAGATTGCCACCGCCATATACTAGGTGCATATTCCTTTCAGCTAAGACTCATCCCAAATCTTATGTTGCTGCTACGCATGCTGGCTTAGTACCAACACTAATACCACAAAAGACACAGATATTTAGAACTCGTCTTCTTGAAGTGGCTTACATTTTATGTATGTTTCTTTTCTCAAATCTGGATGCCTTCAAAAGTGCAATGATGAGTTGAATTTATAACACCTGAAAAGGGTGAGTAATAATAGCACTAGTACCTACCAGATGACAATTATTAGTTAAACAGTAAAATAAATCATGAAATGTCAAAAAGTATGGATCCCGTCAGAGAAAATAAAAGAAAATAAAAAAACAAATCACAATTATTAGGAAAAGACAAAGAGATATAATATTTGCAATAAAGTAACGGCTTGAATGACGTCTATGCGTCAGGGACAAGCTTCCCATCCAATTTTCTTATAAATTGGCAAATATGGTCTTTTTGAGTTAGATTCTCGAGACTATACTATTGTCTTTCTTTTTGGAATTATGTATATAACATGTGAATTACGTGATGCACATATCCACTAGGATGCGTCTCAAGAGTCTTAGATATGTCATCCAGAGACTCTTTACTCAAGCCATCCCTAATGAATTTAATCTTATCTTCACGGTTATCAGACACCATTCCTAAAGAACGACAACGAGTATTACATGTCATGCGAGCACATTTGTAATAAACACCCATTCTTTTAGCTCTTCTCTTTTTAGCATAGGTGTTTCTTCCTAAACCAGACAAATGTGAAATAAAAGAGTTAGATGACTCACCTGCCAATCGGACTCATGCTTCAATAATCCAACGAATGTAGTTAGGAATACCTTTGATCATCAGTAGTCTCATCCGTTCCAAGCGAGCTTTGTAGATCTTCATCAGAGAGTTTTGAGGGAGAGAAGGAAATTGGTTGTGAAGATTTGTGAGAACTTTCTCCATCCTGAAATGTGACTTTACCTACACAAATTAAACATACAAAAATAAAACTCACCAAATCACAATATATACATAAATTACATGGGTTGCCTCCCAGCTAGCGCTAAGTTTAAAGTTGTCAGCTAGACATGATTGCCCGAACGTTAGGCTGGATCTGAAAATATGGCACTTTCTTTTTGTTGCTCAATTGATTCTCCTTAGTAGTGCTTGACACGCTGGCTGTTAACTTTGAATGTGTTGTTCGACTTGGGATTGTATATCTCAACAACTCCATATGGTGGGGAACTTCAGTACTTGGTGGTAAGTGGACGAAACTACCCTCATGTCATGAATTCAAGGACGAGCCACTATCAAGTTATAGGCTGAGGGATAATCCAAGACCAAAAATATCTTGATCTTGTTGATCCCACCTGTATATACTGGGAGCGAAATTTCTCCCAACGTGAATTTTTATTATCCACTAAACTCTATCAGGGTCATCGACTGACGGTTGATTCTTTCCAACTCACCTCCCATATCAGCGAGAGCGGCTATGTAGATGATATTGGCTGAGGATCCCGTGTCGACCAAAACCTTATTGATTATAAAATTTTCCACTTGTAAAGAAATCACCAGCGCATCGTGGTGAGGATTCGCATGACTGGAATTCTTTTCATCTCTGAATTCAACTACCAGGTTGGTGAAATCCGTCTCTATCATCATTGTAGAATGGGATATCACCATAGCTACAAATCTGGTATGTCGTTTCGCGACGGAGTATGAGATACCACTGACTTCGGATCCCCATGAAATGAAATTAACAGTATTATTTATTGGTGGGGGAGGCTGGGGACCATCCCTTTGTTCAGCTCTGTCGTCTTTTCATGCCATAATAGATTTTCCTTTCTCCGTGAGCATATCGTTCAGATGTCCTTTGTTCAACAGCTCCAAGACTTCTAATCTCAAGTCTACACAATCGGCTGTCGTGTGGCCGTAGTCTCGGTGGAATTCACACCATCTACTCGTTTCTTTTCTTGTAGGGCCGTCTTTGGAGCGCAAAGGCCATTTCACCTCATTCCCCATCTTCTTGAGAACTGAGACTAGTTCCCCAAAGAAACAATGAAGTTGTAGTCTGGGAGTCTCGTGATGTCGTAAAGAGCCTTATCTTCGCCCATATATGGTAATGGTCGGTGGTCAAAGCCTCGGTTGAGAGGGCGATGGTCCCTCATTTGATGAACTTTTCTGTCTGCTAACTGATGGCCTTTTCGATTGAATTTTTTGAGTCGCTTGGGAGGATTCAGTACCTTTTCCCCATGTAGACTGAATGAACTTTCTCTCATCTTATTTCTCTTATCTTCCTCCCATCTGATTTTGATTTGGGCTCGTGCCATCGCTTGATCCATAGTGTAGCATCAGACTTTTGTTAGCTTCTTGTAAAGCCCGTTGTCTTCTAGCAATCAATTCTTGAAGGCCTCAACCGCGATCGGCTGGTGAAGGTCCGAAATAGATATCCTCTCATTGTTGAAGTGAGCTACGTAGCTTCACAGAGATTCTCTCTTACGTTATTGTATGACATTGAGGTCGTCTGTGGTTTTTACAAGTTTGCAAGAGCTAGCAAAGTGCTTCATGAATGTGTCAGTTAGTTCTTGATACGACCCAATAGACCGATATGGTAGATTGATAAACTAGGTGAGGACATGCCCCATCAATATTTCTCTGAATCATCTACACATGCCAGCCTCCCACTATTGTGGAGCTCGACCCGTGGATATTATTTTGTATTCATAATGAATTACGTGTTCGTCCGAGTGAGTGGATCAATCGTACAAATGCATGTCCGAAGGATTGAATTTTCATGGGAGTTCGATGGAGGTAATAGCTCCTAGGAAAGTAGTGTCTGAAATTGTACATGCTCGACTTTTTCTTACAGGTAGTCTAATGTCTGGTAGGCTGGAAAGAATCGCCTTTTTGAACTCTTTCATTTCTTTGCGCATGGTGGAAGTGACTTGTTATGTTCGGTCGGCTGGGGAAATATATTGACTTCCTTCTATATTCGATAGATGGTTGTCTGATGGCGGATTAACGTTTGCCTCATTGTTAAATGCCTCCAATAGATTAGATCGAAATGTATGATGGCTGGGGTGGTCTGGAACTTCACGTCGTTGTGAGATAGAAGAAATTTGTTCCAGTTGTTTTTGGAGGCTTGTATTGGAGCTTTGCATGGCTGAGTTTTCCTCCTCTAAAACTCGTAGCCGTTCTTGGAGAATGGCCAACTGAGCGGCCACAGGATCTGATGTATGCTCGTTGTTTGAAGCCATGAGTATTTATGTTCGTAAGTATCGTAGACTAAGAGATCTTTTCTTGCTGTAAATCGATAATGACCCATGGTGGGCGCCAAATTGTAGAAGCTAGTTTTTGCCCGAGGTCCACAATCGAGAATTTATAGTATGAGACACTAGCGATCCTACAAAACAAAGGTAGAGTGAGCGTGGAGAATCTACCCACCGGTGTGGTGAGTGCCGTAGGGATTTCGACGCTCAAGTCAATAATAGAAATGATAAATGGGATAGAGGGAAGAGTAATGTCCGAGGCTACCTTGATCTCTATAGGCTGCCGTGAGGGCGGTGGTGCAGTTTATGGAGGATGGGGAGCTTTGAGAGCTTAAGGTTAGAATGTTTTAGCTCTGATTTAAGATACTTAAGCTTGAATACCTATGATTCTGAATTATGTTCCATTTTATAGGTTTTAAAAATGATCCTCCAGCCAAAAAGGGAGTGCATTTATGGTAATAGAACCCACTAATATGTTAAACTTCATCTTTCAATGTTGCTGCAGCTGATTGCTCAGGGATTAATTAATGTCTAAAAAAATGTCTCTTTCGTGGGGTCCTAGAAAATGAGATGAGGTTTGACTGGAGTTGGGCCTGTAAAGTCTTCGGCCTAAACTTAGTGTAGATATTGTTTGGGCCTCGCTGTGACATGGGACATTGGGATAATTGGGCCATTAGCCCTATATCGTTCTGAATACTATTGGGAAATATTGGGCTATATCTGATATTGGGCCAAAGGTGAAAAGATGAAAATGACATTGACCCAAATTTGGCCCGTACAGCTATCGGGTGATTTTGGGAAGGCCATTTGATGAAATCGATGGCAGCTATGTCAAGTTATTACCTGAAGCTGAAATTCTCGACCAGAGAAGGAGTCAAAGTAGTTTGTGGAAGCCAGAAGGTTGCAATGAGTTGTTTTGCAGCCGTTTCGAAAGAAACTTTGTGTATTGAAGAACTGAGGGAGAAAATGAAGGAAAGAGAGAAGGAAGCAGTAGAAGTAAAATCAGCCGACCCCCGACCCGAGGACCCCACTCAGCTAGGGACGAGATAGGAATTAATCCATCAGAACTTTTTGGCAAGGAGAAGACAATAAAGGTCGGGGTTGGGCTGGAGTTGAGTTTGGATCAACATCTGTTAGGTTTTCTAAAGGAGTACGCGGACGTTTTTGCATGTGATCATGAGGACATGCCCAGGATTGACCCTCGGTTCATCAGTCACCGCCTGACAGTAGATCGTGATCATAAATTGATAAAGCAAAAGCAATGATTTTCAATCAAGAGCGGTACAAGGCTATCCACGCGGAGGTTGAAAAAATCAGTGAGGTCAAATACCCGTAGTGGGTTTCAAATGTGGTCTTGGTGAAGAAGGCCAATGGGAAGTGGAGAATGTGTGTGGATTTCTCCGATCTGAACAAAGCATGTCCAAAAGATAGCTTCCCACTACCGAAGGTGGATTGGTTGGTGGATTCGACAGCCTGCCATGGGCTGCTCAGTTTTATGGACGTCTTCTTGGGGTACAATCAAGTCAGAATGCATCCCGAGGATGAGGAGAAAATAACCTTCATACCGACCAAGGGCTGTATTGTTACAAAGTAATGCCTTTTGGATAAAATAATGCTATGGCTACATATCAGAGGTTGGTGAACAAGGTCTTCAAGCCACTCGTCAGAAAGATAATGCAGGTCTATGTCGACGATATGATCATGATAACTGTAAAGCCCGATGACCATCTAGGTGACCTTATAGGAACATTTGAGCTCTAAAGAAAGTATAATATGAGGCTGAACCCAGACGAATGTGCCTTCGGGGTATCTTCGGGAAAATTCTTGGGGTTTATGGTCAGTGTAAGAGGCATCAAGGAGAATCCTCAGAAAATCATAGCAGTGCTAGATCTGAAACCTTCGAGTATAGTGAAGGAGGTGCAGAGCTTAACTGGTCGGGTGGAGGCACTCAATCGGTTCATCTCCAAGACCACCGAAAGATGCCATATCTTCTTCCAGCTGATCGAGAGGGTAAAGAATGAAGTCAACTGAATGAGTGAGTGTAAGGATGCATTCCAACAGCTTAAGGAATACTTGACCCGGCCCCCGCTTCTAGCTAAACCAATCCCGGGTGAGATGTTATTTTTATACTTGGTTGTTTCTGAATAGTCTGTACATGAAGTAGACAAAATTCAGAGTCCTATATATTACACTAGTAAGGCCTTGCTAGATCCAGAAACACAGTATCTGGTCCATGAACTAGTGGTGTTGTCCTTGGCCATTGCAGAAAGGAAGTTCGGTCCTTATTTCTAAGCTCATCGTATTGGGGTATATGTCGACCACTCGCTTAGGCAGATATTGCATAAGCCTAAAGACCTCGGGTCATCTTTTCAAATGGTCCGTGGAGCTTAGCGAGTATGATATATCCTATATGTCCCGGGTGTCAATCAAAGGGCAAGCTCTGGTAGACTTTATAGCAGAATTCACTGGGACCCATGTTATAATAGTCATAGAGGCAAAGTGGGAACTGTTTGTTGATGGGTCGGTCGACTCACAAGGGTGCGGCGTCGGGATAATTCTCAGAAGTAATAGAGGATAATATTTAATCTATGCACTGAGATTTGCCTCTGAAGCAACCAACAATGAGGTAGAATATAAAGAAATTCTGGTAGGCTTGAGGCTTTGTGGGGCGGTCGGGGTAAAAGATATGGTGGTGAAAAGTGACTCACAATTGGTTGTCCAGTAGCTGAATGATTAGTTCTAGGCAAGAGAAGCTAGCATGATAGCTTACATCGAGGAGGTGAAAAAAATCATTAGAGGAATGATGGACGTGACATTCGAGCAGATCTGATGAGAGAACAACCAGCAGGCAGATTCATTAGCTCATCTTGCTTCGTCTATCAAGTCAAAAATTCCTCGGATCATCCCCTTCGAAATTTTGGAACTGAAAAATGTATGAGAACAAAGCGTGATGGAGGTGGAAGTTGAGAACAAACCGACCTGGATGGACCCAACCAGAGGGTACTTAGAAATAGGGAACTTATCGGAAGACAAAAAAAGAGGCAAGGAAACTGAAATACCGAAGTGCATAATTTTTCTTGATGGATAAGGTGTTGTACCGGAGGGGTTACACAATTCCGTATCTTAGGTGTCTGGGGCCTGAGGAGGAAAACTATATGCTCAGGGAAATCCAAGAGGGAATCTGGGAAAGCCACTTTGGTGGTAAGTCAATAGCCCACAAGGCGCTCGAGTAAGATTTCTTTTGGCCGACAATGCATTAGGACGGGGTCGAGGTTGCCCGATCATATGATGGGGTGTCAAATGAATGCCAATGTACCCCACTAACCGCCCAAACAGCTAACTATTTTGTCAAGTCCTTGGCCATTCTGGCAGTGGGGGCTGGATATTATCAGACCTATGTCTACGGGGTAGGGTTAGGCAAAATTCACAATCATGACAATTGATTATTTCACCAAATATATAAAGGCCGAGGCATTAACCATAATAACTGAGAAGAAAGCCACGAAGTTTGTCAAAAATAATTTTGTAAGCCGATTTGGGATTCCCAATGCTATCATCACAGACAACGGAAAGTAATTCGATAGCACGAGCTTAAGAAAACTCTGTGAGGATCTCCAGATTGCTTTGAGATTTGCTTCATCTGCTCATCCAAAGTTAAACGGGAAAGTAGAGGCAGCGAACAAGACCATAAATAATAATCTGAAGGCAAGGCTTGAGTCATGTAAAGGTCTGTGGGTGAAGGAGTTGCCAGAGGTTTTATGGGCGCATCGGACGACCTACAAGGACTCCACGGGAGAAACCCTATTTTCCTTGACTTACGGATGTGAGGCAGTTATCCCAGTAGAGATCAGAATGATGACCCATCAAGTACATAACTTTGAGTGCATAGCACGGGGAAGGCCCACAGGCCTCCGTGGCATTTTATAGCCTCTGGGTATGCCTAGCACAGGTGTAGGGATGTGAGGCAGTTATCCCAGTAGAGATCAGAATGATGACCCATCAAGTACATAACTTTGAGTGCATAGCACGGGGAAGGCCCACAGGCCTCCGTGGCATTTTATAGCCTATGGGTGTGCCTAGCACAAGTGTAGGGAGATGGGGCGACGCTGTCCGAGCTCATGGCTCGTCGGGAGTACGGAGTAGCCCCCGAGGGGACTAAACCGGAGAATAAAAGAGTCGCCACCCAATGTGAACTGGGAAATGATTTAAGGCCGCACTCACCCCTCGCGAGGGAAGTTCTCAAATCGTTGGGTTCGAAATGGTCCATTACTTATGCCAATTGTAATGAACAGATTTATTCAATAACATAACCAAGTCTTATGCAGCACATGCAAGATAATTTAAACAACACACAAGTTTGCACACCCATAGACGTAAATAGAAAATGAAAGCAAATGTATAATTCTAAAAACATATTAAACAAAGAAGCGCGAGAATTTAAATAAATAACAACAATAAAAGCATTAATAATAAAGAGAGATAATTAAGTACGTAATGCAAAAGGAATAACCCAAAGAGGCAAACATGCATGAAATATGATAAAAAGAGGTACGTCCACTGCATGCGCGTTCGTGTAGCGTTTGGGAACGTGTTAGAACGAGATTACCAAAGTGGTATCTATAATGGCATGAACACGTGCGTAAATATTTCTCAAGCGGTACGTGGAGTTGTATCCCAAGTACAGACCGCACTACCGTCTATTCGGATTCGGCTAAGGAATTTATGTCTGGGTTTCCATCCGATATACCACGAGAGGCAACACTCAAGCATTAACACAGAATGAATACGAAGCGATAAATGAAAAATAACAAACAAAAAAGTGAATAACAAAATTAGAAGGAAAGAGATGCAACCAAGAGCCTTGGTCGACATCTATATGGGATCTTGTATGCCCAATTGGACGTATTTCACATCCAACCAATCGTACCTCGTCCGGCGTGGCAAAATATCGTGGTAAGGCTGCCCTCAGGCATTTCCCTCATATAGGGGACCTTTAATCCGACGTAATTAGCCCATGCGCACTAAATAACGATGCATGAATAAATAAATGAAATCATATACAGAAAGTAAATAATGGAATAATAAAAGAGATGCGACCAAGAGACTTGGCCGACATCTATATAGGACCTCGTATGCCCGATTGGACATATTTCACATCCAACCAAGCGTACCTCATCCGGCGCGACAAAATATCATGGTAAGGCTGCCCTCAGGAATTTCCCATAAAATGGGGGACCTTTAATCCGACGTAATTAGCCCATCCACACTAAATAACGATGCATGAATAAATAAATGAAATCACATACAGAAAGTAAATAACGGAATAATAAAATAGATGCGACCAAGAGACATCCAACCAAGCGTATTTCGTTCGGCGTGGCAAAATATTGTGTTAAAGGTTGCCCTTAGGCATTTTCCTCAAATGCGGGACCTTTAATCCGACGTAATTAGCCCATGCGCACTAAATAACGATGCATAAATAAATAAATAAAATCACATACAGAAAGTAAATAACGAAATAATAAAATAGATGCGACCAAGAGACTTGGCCGACATCTATATGGGACCTCGTATGCCCGATTGGACATATTTCACATCCAACCAAGCGTACCTCGTCCGGCGCGGCAAAATATTGTGGTAAAGGTTGCCCTTAGGCATTTCCCTCAAATATGGGACCTTTAATCCGATGTAATTAGCCCATGCGCACTAAATAACGATGCATAAATAAATAAATGAAATCACATACAGAAAGTAAATAACGAAATAATAAAAGAGATGTGACCAAGAGACTTGGTTGACATCTATATGGGACATCGTATGCCCGATTGGACATATTTCACATCCAACCAAGACTACCTCATCCGGCCCGACAGAGTATCTTGGTAAAGGTTGCCCTCAGGCATTTCCCTCAAATGGGTGGGACCTTTAATCCGGCGTAATTAGCCCATGCACACTAAATACTTTTGAGGAGGTATTTATTTTTGAATTTTTCCTTCCGACATCCGTTTCCCGCGACTTCCGCAACTTATCGGGTAGTGCCTCCATACGAGGCTCATCATTGGGCTTTATGCAAAAATACAGTGTCTACAACAGGGAAAGAAAATGCCCCCATGGCGCTGGCCATCCCATTTCAGACCCACCAAGCATATCATGTGGAGGGCAAGAAGACCTTTGTGGCATTTACAAGGCTGAAGTTTTTCTAGCATAGGGATACTCCTTATGGCGTTGGTCACCCCTCTGGTCCATTGCTCGGTTTGGCGGAACGTCTGGATTGTAAGATTCAGAATTTTTATTTTGGGTGATGTAGAGCAGGACGTTGTTTCAGTTCCCTCGATGTTTTTTGGGTTAGTATGGGGTGTGATATATGTCACCCTCAACACTTTTATCGTACTGTATTGTTTTTACGTAACTTGGTGTGGGATGCCACTACCTGTGTTCGTAAGGATGGCCGGTGGTTGAGAATTTTCCCCATATAGCCTGTTTTAAATATAATTTTGATGGCTCAGGGCTCCATTCGTTCTGCCGAGGCCTTGTATTGAATGACACAATGATGAAACATTTCCTTTTGGCCAAGTGATTACAACGGCTTGGGGTCGGGTACATCCCACCGAAATCTTATTGTGTTTGTTGGCATGGGGTCAAAGTTTCTCCTCATGGCCTTGTATTGAACGGCACAAGGAGGGAACATTCCCTTATGGCCAAGTGATTACAGCAGCTCGGGGTCGAGTACATCCCACTGAGACCTTATTGTGATTTTTGGTATAGGGTCAGAGTTTCCCCCCAATGGCCTTGTATTGAACGACACAAAAAGTGAACTTTCCCTTGTTGTCATATGATTACAGCGGCTCGGGGTCGGGTACATCCCACCGAGACCTTATTCTGTTTGTTTGCATGATGTTGGAGTTTCTCCCCTATGGCCTTGTATTGAACGACATAATGAGGGAATATTCTGACCGGTGCGTAATCACACGTGTATAACGCAAGCGCACATATCGTTCAAGTAGTATAAAAAGTAACGATCCCACGAGGACTTAATACCTAATCTACTAATTTTATGAGGTGAAATGATTACTAGTATCTAACAGGTTGTTTGATTGATTTGAAATGGTGATGATTCTAAATTTAAAAACAAGTAAATAAAATTACACGAAAGTAGGTTTAAGAAAATTCAATATTATGAAACTATCTAGGGTTGTGAATCTTTCTAATATCCTTTAAAAGATGAAGTGGTTATTTCATGTTTGTGTAATAAATCGGTTTACTAACCTGGAACACTAAATTATGCGAAAGCCTCTGTCGATAGTCAGACGCAAATACCCAGTTTATCCCAATTGAACCATATGTCTATGTCAACCAAATTATCTGGATTCATTAAGTTTAAGTTCCAATTAAGGCTACCCCCGCCCGACAGGTATATGTCTATCCTGTAAGGAAATCTATTAAAGGGTTATCTATCCTCAAGGAAGATCGTGGGCTATTAAGTCTAAGTCTGAAACCTAAAATTCCTTTGTCAAGTTTATTTTAGATTTACCAGATCAATCTTATTAATGGCCAATTAACAAGACGCATTAAGCTTAAGACTTAATAAGTAAACCTTTAAATTACCCAAACTATAAAATAATCCCTTATAAACCGGTGATATTGGATTTCATCACAACCCCAGATAACTGGCTTAGTTACGACACATATTTACGGGTAGTAAAAACTTAAATAAAATAAAAGACATAAAGTAAAATGCTGAAAAGTAAATTGCTGAAAAGTAAATGACGGAAAGTAAATGCTGAAATTAAATACTGAAAATTAAATGCTGAAAAGTAAATGCTGAAAGTAAATTACTGAAAAGTAAATGCTGAAAGTAAATTATTGAAAGTAAATTGCTGAAAAGTAAATGCTGAAAGTAAATTGCTGAAAAGTAAATGCTGAAAGTAAATTGTGAAAGTAAATTGCTGAAAAGTAAATGCTGAAAGTAAATTGCTGATAAGTAAAGAAAAGAAAGTACGAAAGCGGAAACTAATTACTGAAAGCTGTAAATAAACAAACAAGATACAATCTTCTTAGTATTCTTAAGGAATTCCTTAGAAGAAAGTATGAATTTACAAATGAAATGGCTTGGTATTTATATGCAAAATTTTTCCTCCATCAAATCATCCACCAAATCCATTATTAATTACTCCACTAATTGATTATCATGTTTGGTGGTGATTTGATAATTTTTATCATTTATTTATTAATTTATTTTTTTGCTTTGAAAATGATTGAAAATGACTTTAATAATTACACACAACACACTTTTGGATGGTTCATCAATTTCGGGCATGAAAGCTTCAGAATTCGAAATTATTTTGTCTTTGAAAGTTGTAGATCTTTGAGTCTTCTTTAATATAGAACTTGAATCAACTCAATCCGATATCGGAGTGAAACGTTATGCCCAAAATACGATAGATGCGCAAAACTAGAATTTCCAAAACTGCACTTCGTTAAAACGCCCTTTCAAGTTTCCAATCTCCAAAATTAATATGTCAAGTCCAATTTTTGCCCTTATTTGACCCACATTTCATCCTAAATGATTTCATTGTGTCCCATTATTATTTTATCTGTAAAATAAACTAAAACACATCAAAACGTTCATCAAACCCGAGAAACTAAACAAAATATTAGGTAAAAGGGGCGGTAAATATTGATATTTTTTCCGCTCATCACACCCCCAAACCTAACATTTTGCTAGTCCTCGAGCAAAACAACAAAATAAAATACAAGAAACAATTAAAATTAAACTATGCCACTTTTGTAGGGATCATGGTTGCCTTTAGCATATGCAACAAGCCTTTAAACCCCTAGGTGTCCCTAGTGGACGAGTTATAGTCTCGTGGGGGCTTACAGCAACGATACCTACAATTTTTTTACAAAAGTAAAAAGATAATAAAACTAACGCACACAAAAGCAAAAATACAAGAGAAAATAGAATAAAGAAGTTAGTGACTAATCAGGTGAAACTTCTACTCCAAGTTCTAGTTGTTTTCTTTCTTTCTAAATTACGGAATAAGTAAATTCTTCAATTATATTTACCATTATCCATATGCACAACTGATAAAATATTAATCAACTCATTTTTGCCCACAACAGTCACAAGTGCAGTTGACATGAGAGTAATATTTTTGGCCTAAAATTTTATCAGAATTCACATCTTTTTGCAACAATGGAATAATTTTTCTGGTTTTTCTGATTTTTTTCTTTGATTTTTGATTTTTTTATTTATATACAATATCTTCCATCTATATAGCGAGTGTTGGGTCGGTGGCTCCCAAACTAGTTGACTTTAGGGCACCAGGTGTTAAGACACCCCTACGGACTTAATTACTCAGACTTCAGATATATATATTTTTGCAACATCTTTGATCCATATAGCGAGCTTTGGGCCAGTGACTCCCAAACCAGTTGGCTTTAGGGCACTAGGTGTTAAAACACCCATACGGACTTAATAACTCGGATCTCAGACATTTTTTTTTTATTCCAATGCTTTTCATAGATGCTTCCTCCAATTAAACTAGAGCACTGAATATTACAAACTTTTCAATTATAGCACATGTCCGTATGTTACCATGCATGTTGATAATACCTGCTAACTAGGCATATTGTGGGAACACAGAAACTGGACGACGCATGTTATTCCACGCTCGGGGGCCTAGTTGGGAGTACGGAGTAGCCAACAGAGGACTAAACCGGAGAATAAGGGAGTCGCCACCCGGTGTGAATCGGGACAAAGATTTAAGGCCGCACTCACCCCTCGCAAGGGAAGACCTCAAACCATTGGGTTCGGAATGGTCCCTTACTTATGCAACTTGTAATGTAAGATTTATGCAATGATCCAACCAAGCCTATGACATATATTTCCAAGTGCACCACAATCCTAGATTAACATGCTTAAAAGTATAGTTTACGTCTAACATACATGAAACCAAATCTTATTGCCAAATTCACATGCTCAAAGGTAGGCCTTTGCAACAACAAGCACATAACGTCATAAGAATTCAATCATTCATGTAAATATAAACACAAACAGTCATGGTAACATTTGCGTGTAATGTAAAGGAAATCAAAATGACGACAAATAATATTGTAGGCGCATAACAGAAATAGATAACTAGAGAGGTAATACAAATGCATAACGTAAAAAAGGGGTAACTATGTGCTAAGATGGACATGTCGTAATATGATGCAAGAAGATCTGTTTACCGTGTGCGTTTATGTAGCGTTCGTAGACGCGTTCGAACAGTAAACAGAAGGTTCTCGTTCGAGTAGCGTTCGTAAACGCGTTCGAACGGAAATGAAATAGAATGCTCACGTTCGTATGGCGTTTGTGAACGCGTTCGAACGGAAATGAAACAGAATACTCACTTTCATATGGCATTTGTGAACGCGTTCGAATGGAAATGAAACAGAATACTTACGTTCGTGTGGCGTTTGTGAACGCGTTCGAACGAAAATGAAACAGAATGCTCACGTTCGTATGGCGTTTGTGAACGCGTTCGAACAGAAATAAGACCTGATGATAATAAGGCAAAATACATGCGCGTTCGAGTTGCGTTCGTAAACGCGTTCGAACGGGAACAGACCTGATGCATGAAATGGGACGCAATACCTAAATGACAAATAGTACAATGCGAGGCGCGGCGAAGCATCGTGGTAAAGGATTTTAACCTCTTCAATTAGAGGACCTCTCATCGCACTTACTAAACCCATGCGCTCGATCGTATCATGCATACAAACATAAAGACAATCATATCAAACTAAGTATGCCCGATTGAGCGTATCTTGCATTCAACCGGACACACATCAACCGGCGCGGCAAAAAATCGTGGTAAAGGGCTTTAACCCCTCCCCATAGGGGATCTTTCATTCCACTTACTAAGCCCATGCGCTTGATTGAACCATGCATAAAAACATAAAGACAATCATAACAAACTAAGTATGCCCGATTGAGCGTATCTTGCATTCGACCGGACACACATCAACCGGCGCGACAAAGCATCGTAGTAAAGGGGCTTTAACCCCTCCCCATAGGGGATCTTTCATTCCACTTACTAAGCCCATGCGCTCGATTGAACTATGCATAAATAAACAACATACAGAATTCAAGTGACGAGAAATAAATAACCCAAAGCAACACAAAACAAGAGAGGGTGCCGTTTACTCAAGTGGTACGTGGAGTTGTATCCCAAGTACAGACCGCACTACCGTCCATTCGGATTCGGCTACGGAATTTACGTCTGGGTTTCCATCCTATATACCACAAGAGACGACACTCTTCCATTTTATCCAATGC
This sequence comes from Zanthoxylum bungeanum, assembly GCA_019454045.1. Lineage (NCBI taxonomy): Eukaryota > Viridiplantae > Streptophyta > Magnoliopsida > Sapindales > Rutaceae > Zanthoxylum > Zanthoxylum bungeanum. The sequence goes on along the minus strand of SKCR01035314.1, from coordinate 183,960 downwards.
CCACAACACACATCACATTCATAACACATACATATTTATCTACTCAAGGGCCGCAACATGCATTTGAACGTCATAATCATGCGAATAAAGCTCAATGAATAGTAAAAAAAACGAAACTGAAAACAAGTGTAAAAAATACCCTCAGGTCTAACCTTTTTTGCCAACTTTCGGGCTTGCGTTTCGCGGGGATCGGAAGGGTAAAGCTCCTCAACTTCTCCGGTTCACTGGTTTAGCGTCTTAGCTCACTGTTTTACTGTTTTGCTCACTGTCTGGTCTCCGTTTTGCTGCTGTTTTCGCTGTATTTCAGCTCACTATTTCAGCTCACTGTTTCAGGTCATATTCTTCTGTTTGTGTGGACTGTGTGTGCAGGTTTGTCTGTGATTTTTTAAGGGTTAGATATGCAGTTTTTGCTCACTGGTTTGGGGTATTTTGGGGGCTGTTTGATGGACAAAACTTGGGCAGATGGCTGCTATTTTTGTGAGTTTTGGGTGTGTAAGGGCGCTGTTCTGATTGTTTTTTATGCGTTGATGTTGCTTCTGTTCTGGTTGAGATTTGCGTGAGTTGTGATGATTTTTTAGATGTTATTTTGGTGATGGTGATGGATGTTGAAACTCGGCAATGGATGGGAGGCTAGGGGTTGTGTTCACGGCCAAGAGAATGAGAGATCAATAGAAGATTTTTGCTTTGGCCGAGAGGTTGATATCTTCTAGGGTTAAGGTCTTGTGATTGCGTGTGAATGAGGGAATATGTTGATGTCTTGGGCGTGTATTAGAGAGAGTCGAGAGAGGAGGTGGCTAGGTTAGTGCATGTTTATATAGAAGAGAGCTAGGGGTTGCCCTTGTCTCACAAGGAAGAGATCTAGTTTCCAAATTAGGAGTGATAGGAATGGTATTTACAAGATTGAGAAGGGACAAAATATTTTAAATTAGGAAGTCAACTAATCTAAATTGGTGGATATCTTATTGAATTAGGAAGTCAACTAATTTAAATTGGTAGATGTCTTATTAGATTAGGAAGTCAAATATTTGATTGGATTTAATTGGTTAGGATTGATTTTAATTAGGCATATCTTATTTTAATTTTAGTATATGAATTATTTAAATTAGGCATGATTTTAGTTTAAGTTGGTAATTGTTTATTTTATGTTTGGTATATGTTTTATTTAATTATTTAATTAATTTAATTATTATCTTATTTAGTTAATGTTTTAATTAATATTTATTTATTTAATTTGGGATGTGTTTTATGGGCTTTGGGGGGCTAATTGGGCTGGGGTGCGAGGCTAGCAGCAAAACCAGAAATACCGACTCCGTTCGAACGCCAATTCGAACGAGGCACGAACGTCCGCAATCTGCTTGACGTTCGAACGAAGTAACGAACGCAGCACCAACGAAGACAGTGAACTTGTGAAACGAACTTGATGACGCACTGATTCTGAATTTCCCCTTCCGACCTCCGTTTCCCGCAATATCCTTAGCTAAAAAAAGTAGTGCCTCCAACTGAGACTCATCATCGGGTTTCACATGCGAAAATACAATGCCTACAATCGCCCCCACTTTGATGGGGCTTGTACAGTGTGTGACAATGACAGTCCTATCAAAGTCTATGCAATGCATTTTTTTTACTTACCTGGCTAGCTAGCTGTCTCGAGCTAAGCTGATACTGCAGTGGACCTCGATCCTGAGACACATCTCAATACTGCTGATGATGTGGGCCTCGCCCACAAACTGATGTGATGTGGAGCCTCGCTCCTCAGCCGATATGGGCCTCGCCCCCAAGCTGACATGATATGGTGTGGAGCCTCGCTCCCCAGCCGATATGGGCCTCGCCCCCAAGCTGGTACAATGTGGAGCCTCGCTCCTCAACCGATATGGGCCTCGCCCCCAAGCTGATATAATGTGATGTGGAGCCTCGCTCCTCAGCCGATATGGGCCTCGCCCCCAAGCTGATATAATGTGATGTGGAGCCTCGCTCCTAAGCCGATATGGGCCTCGCCCCCAAGCTGACATGATGTGATGTGGAGCCTCGCTCCCCAGTCGATATGGGCCTCGCCCTTTTCCGTCTTCAACATCTGTTTACACAAAACAGAACAAACACAAAAAGATGCAATATAGGTTACGTGTATGCATGTATGCAGGAGTTTTCTTATTCCGTTGGGTTAGGTCTTCCACTGGCGACCAAGTCTTCTCAAGCAAAGTACAGCTTCAACCTGTCAACATTGATTGGTTCTGTGAATTCATTTCCCTCGAGGTCCGACAACTTCACTGCTTCATTTCCCATGACTTTCTGAACGATGTAGGGTCCTTCCCAGTTTGGCCTGAATTTCCCTCTCAGACCAATTTATCTTTGAAAGGATAGGGTCAATTTATGGTTCATACGCTAAAATTTGGTCAATTAGATCTGGAGCAGTTCTGGCAGTGAAGAGGAGTTCTTTTATAGGTTTTGACACAAACCCATTTCTCCGAGCATCATCAAGAAACACACAAAGAAAATCATAATTCAACATTGTACAGTCCAAGCGGTTTCTGGTGTATGTTCAGGTTCGCCCAAGATAACACTATAAAAATTTCCTCCAATGTACCCAAGCCACTTGGCAAAGCAATAAAAGCATCAGAACGGTTAATCATTTCTACCAGTCATTCAGACATACCTGGCACGATCAGTTCATCTCCGTTTGATGGTCCAATAAGATTTGCCTCCGCCAAGGTTTTTGGAATGATCCCTAAAATGTGACTGCCTCATTCCTGTACAGCCTTTGAAACGATCCCCATAAGTCCAAGATTGCCTCCACCATATACTAAATGCATATTCCTTGCAGCTAAGACTCGACCCAATTCTTGTGCTGCCTCTACGTATTGTGGCTTAACACCAACACTAGTACTACAAAAACACACAGATATTTTCAACTCGTCTTCTTGAAGTGGCTTACATGTTTTACTTTGGATGTCTTCAAAAGTGCAATGATGAGTTGAATTTATAACACCCGAAAAGGGTGAGTAAAATAATAGCAATAGTACCTAACAAATGACAATTATTAGTTAAACAGTAAAATAAATCGTGATAGTCAAAAAGGTCTGGATCCTGTCGGAGAAAATAAAAGAAAACAACAAAACAAATCACAATTATTAGGAAAAGACAAAGAGATATAATATGTACATGAAACTTAGCAGCTTTATTGACGTCTATGCGTCAGGGACAAGCTTCCCATCCAATTTTCTTATAAATTGGCAAACATGCTATTTTTGAGTCAGATTCTCGAGACTTAACATTTGTCTTTCCTTTTGGAATTGTGCGTATAACACACGAATCTCATGATACACATACCCACTGGGATGCGTCTCAAGAGTTTTAGATATATCATCCAAAGACTCCTTACTCAAGCCATCCCTAATGAAATTAATCTTATCTTCGCGGTTATCAGACACCTTTCCTAAAGAATGACAACGAGTATCACAAAACATACGAGCATATTTATAACAAACACACACTCTTTTGGCTCTTCTTTTTTTAGCATATGTGCTTCTTCCTAAACCAAGCAGATGTGAAATAAAAGAGTCAGAAGACTCACCTGCCAATCGGACCCGTGCTTCAATAATCCAACGAATGTTAGTAGGAATAACTTTGATCATCAGTAACCTCATCCGTTCCAAGCGAGCTTTGTAGACTTTCATCAGAGATTTTTGAGGGAGAGAAGGAAATTGCTTGTGAATATTTGTGAGAACTTCTTCCATCCTGAAATGACTTAACCTGCAAAAACTAAACACACAAATTGAAATCACACCAAATCACAATATATATACACAAATTGCATGGGTTGCCTCCCTGCGAGCACTAAGTTTAATGTCGTCATCTAGACGTGACTTCTCGAACGTTAGGCTGGATCTGAAAGTGTGACACTTTCTTTTTGTCGCTCAAATGATTCTCCCCAATAGTGCTTAACACGCTTATTTTTAACCTTGAAAGTTTTATTGGATTCAGGATCATATATCTCAACGGCTCTGTCCGGTAAAACCTTGGTGATCACAAATGGACCTGACCACCGTGATTTTGGCTTCCATGGGAAGAATTTCACCCTTAATTTATTTAACAGTACCTTCTGCCCTGGTTCTAGTTATATGCGCACTAACTTCTCATCATGTCTCTTCTTGGCCTTTTCTTTGTACAATTTGGCATCCTCAAAATGCTGATTGTCAAATTCCTCCAATTCGTTGAGCTGGTGGAAATTTTTCTCTTTTGTTGCTTGTAGTGCAAGAATTGGCTTTTTCAGTGCAAAAGACATTTTATCTTCAGGCTCCACAGACAATTGGCATGTTTTAAGTTTGTCAATAGAACTTTGCATTGCATTGGAGTTCTGAATGGTACTGTGTATCACATCAAGTCTGAAACATTCCTCATTCTTTTCATCATCTGGGAAATTCATGGCCTTGAAAACATTGAATGTTACTTCTTGGTCCTGTACCCTCATGGTTAATTCTCCTTTTTGTACATCAATAATGGTTCGACCTGTAGCCAAGAACGGTCTCCCGAGGATGATTGGCACGTCTGCGTCTTCCTCCATATCAAGGACAATAAAATCTGTTGGGAAAATGAATTTGTCAACCTTGACCATCACATCCTCAACTACGTCTCTCGGAAATACGAGCATTCTATCAGCAAGTTGTAGGAATACTGAGGTGGGCATTGTTTCTCCAATCTGTAGTTTCCTGAAAATAGAAAAAGGCATCAAGTTAACACTAGCACCTAAATCACATAAAGCCTTACCAAAGTCATGTTCTCCTATGGTGCAAGGAACAATGAAATTGCCAGGATCTTTCAATTTTGGAGGAAGTTTCCTCTGAATGATAGCACTGTATTCTTCTGATAATGCTATTGTCTCGTAATCTCCCAATCTCCGCTTTCTTGAAAGAATGTCTTTCATGAATTTGGCATAGCTGGGCATTTGTTCCAACGCTTCTGCAAATGGAATGTTGATATGCAGCTTTTTGAACACCTCCAAGAATCGAGCAAATTGCGTGTCCAGTTTGTTTTTCTGAAGACGTTGAGGAAAAGGTGGAGGTTGAGTGATCTATTTTTTTTCCTTTGCTTCTTTTTCCTCCATTTGTTGCTTTGTTTCTTTTTGAACTTCCTCAACAGTTGTTTTGGCTCCAACATCTTTGTTGATTTCAGTACCGCTTTTTAACATGATGGCATGACACTGCTCATTCCCTTTGTTCCTCGGATTTAGTTCAGTGTTGCTAGGAAGGTTACCTGGCGGTCTGTAACTCTGAGCATTGGCCATTTGTCCAATTTGATTCTCCAGTGCTTTAATAGAAGTAGATCGACTTTGAATTAATGCTGCTTGGGATTGAAACATAGCATCATATCTTGCTGCTTGAGAGTCGTGTTTTGCTTCTATATTTTTCAAGTGGGTCAACACTTCTGTTATTCCTGATTCATTTTTCTGCTCCTGGCCTTTATTCTGTTGTTGGAATCCGGGTGGTGGGTTGTTCATTTGCCCTGAATTATTGCTCCATGCGAAATTAGGATGATTCCTCCACCCTGGGTTGTAGGTGTTGGAATATGGATTGTTCCTATGTCTGTTGAAATTGTTGACATAATTCACCGTTTCTTTATGTTGGTTGAAAGATTCTAACTCGGTGCTCCTCCAAATGGTGAACTTGTGGATCCACCATTAACTTTCATGTTAAGAGTTTCCTGATTTTTGCAAATCTGATCCAGCTTGGCATTCACTGCTGTGTTGGCTCCAACTTCATAAATTCCAGCAATTCGTTGGATCAAGCTTCTTTCTGTTGGCCACAATGAATTATTGTTAGCCATTTCTTCAATTAGGTCCCAGGCCTGATCTTCTCCTTTTGCCATCAAAGCTCCTCCAGCAGCAGCATCAATTGTGGTTCTCATTATTCCAGAAAGTCCATTATAGAAGGTTTGGACTTGTAGCCACTTTGCGATCTCATGATGAGGAAATTTCCGGAGTAAATCTTTGAATCTTTCCCAAGCTTCGCAAAGGGATTATGAATCTTGTTGCACGAAGGATGTGATGTCATTTCTCAACTTTGCAGTTCTGGCTGGTGGAAAGTACTTTGCAAGGAATTTGGTGGCTAGAGTGTTCCAAGTTGTGATGGAACCTGCTTGTAACAAATGTAGTCAAGCTTTAGCTCTGTCTTTCAGGGAATATGGAAAAACCCGCAGTCTCATTACTTCTTCAGCTGCTCGGTTGTAATTGAAAGTACCGCAAACTTCCAGGAAGTTGCTGATGTGGGCATTAGGATCTTCAGTTGCATTTCCCCCAAACTGTACTGACTGCTGAATCATCTAGATGCATGTTTTGATGTCACCCGCATTTGCTGGTAAGGGAGGAAGCACAATACAAGAAATGAAGTCGTCGACCACCGGAATGTTCTGTCTCAAATGGGTATTGGTGGTGCAACTTCAAAAGGTTCAGGTTCCATGTTGACTAAAGCTTCTTGGCCTTCTTGTCTTTCCATTCTCAACTGTCTGATGGTTCTTTCAATTTCTGGGTCGAGCGGTCGGAGTTCAAAGCTTCTGGTTCGTCTCATGAAGTATCTGAGAACCTGAAACAAGTGAAGACAAAAACAATAAGTAAAAAGAAATTAGATACAAGTAAAGGTCTCTAACCTCAAAATTAATAATGAAAGATAAATAAGTCCCCAGCAACGGTGCCAAAAACTTGACCGGTGCGTAATCACACACGTATAACGCAAGCGCATGTATCGTTCAAGTAGTATAAAAAGTATCGATCCCATGATGACTTAATACCTAATCTATTAATTTTATGAGGTGAAATGATTACTAGTATCTAACAGGTTGTTTGATTGATTTGAAATGGTGATGATTCTAAATTTAAAAACAAGTGAATAAAATTGCACGAAAGTAGGTTTAAGAAAATTCAATATTATGAAACTATCTAGGGTTGTGAATCTTTCTAATATCCTTTAAAAGATGAGGCGGTTATTTCATGTTTGTGTAATAAATCGGTTTACTAACCTGGAACACTAAATTATGCGAAAGCCTCTGTCGATAGTTAGACGCAAATACCCAGTTTAACCCAATTGAACCATATGTCTATGTCAACCAAATTATCTAGATTCATTAAGTTTAAGTTCCAATTATGGCTACCCCCGCCCGACATGTATATGTCTATCCTGTAAGGAAATCTATTAAAGGGTTATATAGCCTCAAGGAAGATCGTGGGCTATTAAGTCTAAGTCTGAAACCTAAAATTCCTTTGTCAAGTATATTTTAGATTTACCAGATCAATCTTATTAATGGCCAATTAAAAAGGCGCATTAAGCTTAAGACTTAATAAGTAAACCTTTAAATTACCCAAACTATAAAATAACCCCTTATAAACCAGTGATATTGGATTTCATCACAACCCCAGATAACTGGCTTAGTTACGACACATATTTACGGGTAGTAAAAACTTAAATAAAATAAAAGACATAAAGTAAAATTCTGAAAAGTAAATTGCTGAAAAGTAAATGACGGAAAGTAAATGCTGAAATTAAATACTGAAAATTAAATGCTGAAAAGTAAATGCTAAAAGTAAATTACTGAAAAGTAAATGTTGAAAGTAAATTGCTGAAAGTAAATTGCTGAAAAGTAAATGCTGAAAGTAAATTGCTGAAAAGTAAATGCTGAAAGTAAATTGCTGAAAGTAAATTGCTGAAAAGTAAATGCTGAAAGTAAATTGCTGATAAGTAAAGAAAAGAAAGTGCGAAAGGGGAAATTAATTACTGAAAGCTGTAAATAAACAAACAAGATACAATCTTCTTAGTATTCTGAAGGAATTCCTTAGAAGAAAGTATGAATTTACAAATGAAATGGCTTGGTATTTATAGGTAAAATTTTACCTCTATCAAATCATCCACCAAATCCATTATTAATTGCTCCACTAATTGCTCCACCAAATCTATTATTAATTGCTCCACTAATTGTTTATCATCTTTGGTGGTGATTAGATAATTTTTATCATTTATTTATTAATTTATTTTTTTTGCTTTGAAAATGATTGAAAATGAATTTAATAATTACACACAACACACTTTTGAATGGTTCATCAATTTCGGGCATGAAATCTTCAGAATTCGAAATTATTTTGTCTTTGAAAGTTGTATATCTGTGAGTCTTCTTTAATCTAGAACTTGAATCAGTGCAATCCGATATCAGAGTAAAAAGTTATGCCCAAATTACGACAGATGCAGAAAATTAGAATTTCCAAAACTGCACTTCGTTAAAACGCCCTTTCAAGTTTCCAATCTCCAAAATTAATATGTCAAGTCCAATTTTTGCCCTTATTTGACCCGCATTTCGTCCTAAATGATTTCATTGTGTCCCAATATTATTTTATCTGCAAAATAAACTAAAACACATCAAAACGTTCATCAAACCCGAGAAACTAAACAAAATATTAAGTAAAAGGGGCGGTAAATATTGATATATTTTCCGCTCATCACATTCCTTTGTGGCCAATTGATTGCAGCGGCTCTGGGTTGGGTATATCCCACATATGCCTTATTGTGTTTGTCGACTCAGGGTCAGAGTTTCTTCCCCAAGGCCTCGCCTGATTCGTCAGTCTGGAAGGTGTTAAGGATGGACAGACAGAAGATGCATAATACTATATTTTTGGAAGATTCAGAATCCACCAAGTATTTGAGCCCAAGGTCAGATTTGTGTTGAGATGGGTTCGGGCCTCAATTTTCATGTTCATAGTATGGCCCCTTAGGGGAACTGTTGAAATAATTTTAGTGAAATTTACCAAGTGTTGATTAAGATTGGTTAATTCAGTGTGTTGAAGAGAAAGTTACCCGGTTTCGGGTCTTTGATTAATGCATGTTTCAGTTTAGAAAATATATGTGCAAAAGTGGATCTTCATTTACAAGGGAATTTTTTACATTGGGCCCCCTCGAGGTTACCCATACATATAAAAAAAAGAAAAAAATACATGTTGGAGGCCTCTAGGCGGCCGGGCTGTTTGGCATGCAAGCATTTCAACTCTTATTGGGACTTGGCCAGCTCGTCTCGGGCCTCGATTAGCTCATCCAAAGCCTTCTGCACTTCATATTTTTTCTCTTGGAGCTTTCTCTCGGTTGTGGCGGCCTTGGCTTGTTGAAATTTGTATTTAGTTGTCTTTAAGTAAGCCTCAGTCCTAGCCTAATCTCTCTCCCCCTTGGTGATCTCAGAATCTTGGCAGAGGGATACAGTCTCAGCCCGGGCCCCATCTTTTTCTTTCGTCCAACTTCTTTAACACCTCTGTCACCATCTTGATCAATTGGCTCTAGAGCCTTTGAGCCTGGCACCCCTCAGAAAATATGCTTGCAAATACGTCCATATTGGTGGCCAAGAGATAGGCCAACTGCACGATCATGGACAAGGTTAATATTATAGAAGACAAAAAATAGCATACTCGAGGGAAAGTTTTCTTTACCTTTACATGTAATCGATCGGATTTGATGAGGACGTCATCGGGAGAAAGGCTTTCATAAGCTGTGGCCTGGTCAAGATTTACATATCTGGCTAGGAAGTTGAAGGTAGGGAGAAGGTGGGCTACGCCCCCCACATGTCTTCTGAAAAGTTGTTAATCCCCAGTAGTAGGGTTCCCTCTTGGTCTGGAGAGGAGGCGACCGATGATTTGCCCTTCCTGGCCTTGATTTTCTTCATTGGGGCCCTCTCAATGGGTTCCTCTGCCTGCTCACTCATGACCTGGTGAAAGAGTCTTTTGGTGGGTCGGGGGGCAATGTTTGTAGTTTGGGTAGGTTGGGGGATGTCTAAAGTTTTAGGTGTAAGGGTCAGGGTTTGGCTGGTTTGGGAGGCATTTGAAGATCTGAGGGATGGAACAACTGTTTGTGTTGTTTTTCGCGTTGTCTCTAGCGCGATTGGAGTTGTGACTCAAGCACGGGCGCTACTGGACCCACCCCGGGTAGCCCTTATAGCCTCCTGAGTAATTTTTATTGGACTTTTCATTCCATACATGCTTGCAAACAAAAATAGAAGTATTTAGAGCATGTAGAAGAAAAATTACAAAGAGATTTGAACAAATATGAAATAATAACAAGACAAAAAACAGCGGTCAGTGAGTCGGTTAGAAATTACCAATCTCTCTGGATTGGGGAGGTGCGGTGCTCATGGTAAAGTCTGAGTCGGCAAAAGCGGAAGAGTTGATGAGGTCCCTATAGTGGCCTCTAAATTCAAACGACTTCTTTACCTTGGACCGGGTCTCGTGATAGACTTCTGGGACATCGCCTTAACAAGCTGCATAAGGCTTGGAAGTTAGTGGAAAGAAAACTGGTCCAGAAGAAGGTTAGGGATGAGTTATTACTAGGGGTGAGCATCAGTTGCGGGTCTACCCAGAATTGGTTGGAACCGGACCAGAAATTCAGGTTTGGAACCGGAACCGGTTGTAACCAGTCCGGTTTCGGTTCCAAAATAATCGGAACCGAAACATAGAACCGGAACCGGAACCGTATTTGAGAACCGGATTGGATACCCGATTTTGATTATTATGAATGGGTGCAGTGTCTAACTGATATAACAGGTACACTCAAATATTTTTTCTAGTTTGTTGTGGGATCCATTTCCGTATCTTCACAATTAAAGCTTGGCTTCTTATAAATACACACACATACACAAATAAATAAATATATATATGAGTCAACATTTACTCATTTAGTATAATGCATTTGAAAGAAGAAAAAACATGAAACTTTAAAATCAAGAAAAATAATTACATACACACTTGTGAATAGATGCACTCTTATCTGACATCTGAATTTGACTCATAAACATTTAAGGATACATAGTTGTGGTTATCATATATTTCTAATGAACTCAGATGTTCTAATATTTGATAGCTTATGCATATTATCATACATAATTTTGTAGGAATATAAGAGGCTACTTCCTTGGACCGTAGCATACTTGGTTGTGGTTATCATGTATATCTTGAACTCATGTGTTCTAAGTTTTGAAGTTTTGATAGCTAATGCATATTATCGATTTATCATACATAATTTTGTAGGAATTTATGAAGCCACTTCCTTGTACCGTAGCAGGAAAGTGTTGGAATGTATGCCTTAGAGCTACATGTGATGTAAACGGTTTTATATGTTTTGAAATAAAATGATGCATTATTCATTTATCAAATTGTTTGTTTAATTTTCGCATATTATATATCATCTTAAATACCCTAGATTACTTATGTGCCTTCTGACTTAGTGTATGAGTGTCATACACAAGAGGATTTAAGTCTGAAGTTAGTAATCTTAAATAGTCCATAGAGAGCAAACAAAGCGGGTACTTTTGTTGTGTTTTATCTATAGCTGCGGTCCATTCTATATTTGTATGGCAATCCTGATCCGGATCATCCATGTAGAGACATGAGAATGGAGGCACCATGTATGATGCGATCATATAGGACTGGACCTAGATGGGGATCTACTAGATGGTCATATATAGATTGATCTTAATCCTGAGTGTACTACGAACTCCTGCATGGCAGGCTATGTCCTTTGATTTACAAAGGTGAGGTTGGCGTAGCAGTCCCGACCAATAGCTACATACTTTGGGGGCATGGTCTGTTGTGTAGCTGGGAACGTTTTACATAGACATGGAGTTCACTTCTTCTTGCGAGAAGTGGAGGAGTATCTTTCTTAAGGGTTGATTCGGTGCTTGAAAAATTTGAGCGCTCAAGTCTTTCTATTACGAATAGAAAGATTAAAATTCATAATAGTTATGAATAAATCGTTCATTAGAGAATCAATGGTACTTAAGGTAAAAATAATTAGAGGGGTATAACAGACATTATGACCCAACTCTAATTACGAGATACTCGTGAAGGGTCAATTCGTATGTAATGACTATATCGATGGTCACCAACTTGGTTCGACTTAATATATCATCTACGGCAACGAGAGTGCAACTTCGAGTTTTTAGTGGAATAACCCGGAGTTAATAATTCGAAATATTTAATTAAGAGCTTAATTAATATTTCGAGTTTATTTCGAGATTATTGTTTACATTTGTTGTAATTTTATTTTTCAATGTAAAATTTTAATTTTTGTAATTTGGAGCACCGAAGTCGCAAAAGGAGCCGACACCACTTTGAAGCGGGATTTGAAGACCAAGGAATGCCTTGGTGAATCTTATGTACTAAATAGATTATTATAGGAAAAATAAGAGCCCGGTCAATGCAAAATATTTTTTATGTTATATGTATGTTTATTTCGAATTTTTTGAATAACATGTCATATAGCTTAGGATGCCCACTCTTGCATTTTACATGCCATAACATGTCATAGATGCATTATCATTATACACATAAAAATATGATTTTATGTTATTTAAAATGTTTAAATTAAAATATGATATGCATAGAAATCAATTAATTAGATTAATTGGATTTATGGTTTAAAATTTGAATTCTAATATATTGGGCTTAATTGGTGCATAATAAATTCCATTGGTCTATAGGATGGAAACCCGGATATAAATTCCATAGCCGAATCCGAATGGACGGTAATATGGTCTGCACTCGGTATACAATTCCACGTACTGTTGGATTTAATAACACACTAAGATTTATTAAAATGTTTAATTAAAATTTTGACCTTTTAGAATTCCATAAATTTTAAACTTATTAGCGTCTAGTATTTTAAGAGTTAAAATATAATAGCTCACTAATACTACTCTAATTAAATTAGTTTAATTGAGTAAAACTATTAGTAGAGACTAATGAAATATTAGTGATACAATTTTAATAGTTAAAATTGATTAACTCACTTATGACTAACTAGTGTAAATAAAAATTATGATTTAGCCGCCATAAATTTATCCACACTAGTTAAAATAAAATATTAGATATTTTAGATAGAAACCTTAATTTTTAAAATAGTGAGTGGGAGAGGGATATACGACAGTATATCCCGCGATCTCCGTTGTTAGTCCAAAAACGTGAGATTCAAAAGGCGCCTCGAGACGGATTTGTTTTCGTCCCCCTACGGATGGTGTCCATTTGAGTCAATATCAGGTTTGGGTTCCGAGAGGATAGATATTCTAGATGTATCTTGTGAACTGACCTACCCTACGGTGACACTTCACTCGTTAAGTCCAAGAATCCCGAAACGACGGGTTACACTCACAAAAGAATAATTAACTGTTAATAAAATTCATTGATCAAATGAAACGGTAGTTGGTTAATATAGGAATATGAGTTGTTCCCGTATATATTAAATTGACTGAGATTGTCTCGATCTATCATGCAAGTACTTGACCTACCCTACGGCGGCACTTACTTGTGGGATGACAGATTTCCGTGGCATATGGCATAGTAATTCTCTTAGGTTTCTAATTCATTATTCATGTTTCATGCATCATGTTTAATTTTATGCTAAAATTATTTGATGATTTTAATATGCGATGAATGAATGTTAAATGCATGTTTATTTTATTTTTTATCCATGGTTTCTCCAATTATTTCCATACTCTCAAACGACAAACTAACGGGAGAAAACTATGTTAAGTGGAAAAGTAACATGAACGCTATCATAGTCTGTAAAGACCTAAAATTTGTCCTGATGGACGAGAGTCCTCTCGAGCCGGCCAGAAATGCTGGCCAAGCTGTGTGCGATACCTACCAGAAATGGGTCACAGCAAATGAGAAAGCCCGCTGCTACTTGCTAGCAGGGATGTCTGAGGTTCTTGCTGCAAAGCATGAACCTATGGCTCTAGCATCTCAGATGATGGAGTCATTGCAGGGCATGTTTGGGCAGCCTTCGGAGCGTCAACGCCATGAGGCCATGGTCTCAGCGATGACTGCTAGGATGAAGGATGGGACATCAGTCCGAGAGCACGTCTTGAGGATGATGACCTATCTCAACACTGCTGAAACCCATGGAGCTCATATTAACGAGCGTAGCCAGGTGACCATGATCATGGAAACTCTTCCAAAGAGTTTCTTGCTGTTTAAAAGCAACTATGTTATGAACAAGTTGACTTTTACTTTGACCCAATTGCTTAATGACCTCACCCATTACGAGTCCATGCTTGTGGATCCTCGTAAGTCCGGTGCAGAGGCAAATGTTGCCGAGTCTTCTAAATCTGCAAAGATAAAGAAGAAAAGCATTTGGAAGGCTAAGGGAAAGCCCATGAAGAAGAAGAAAAACAAGAAAGGCTCCAAGGATACCAAGCCCAAAGGAAAATGTTTCCACTGCAACAAGAATGGGCATTGGAAAAGGAATTGTCCTAAATACCTTGTTGAGCTGAAGGAGAAAAAGGAAACAGGTAAATATGATTTACTAGTTATTGAATCTCTATTAGTGGAGGATGATAAATCCACTTGGATTGTTGATTCTGGAGCCACTAACCATCTTTGTTCTTCTTTGCAGCTACTTGGTTCATGGAGGGACCTTGCTGAAGGTGACTACACCATGAGGGTCGGGACAGAGGATGCCATTTCAGCAAGAGCAGTGGGATTTTCTAGTTTAAATTTCATTAATAATAGTTATTTAAATTTGAACAATGTGTTATTCATTCCTGATTTTCGCATGAATTTGATTTCTGTTTCTAAACTTTTGGATGATGGTTATTCGATTTCTTTTAATAGCAACTTGGTTATTATTGGTAGAAATGGATTAACTATATGCACAGGAAACTCAAAAAATAACTTGTATGTGTTAAGACCGTTAACACATAGGTCACTGCTCAATGCTGAAATGTTTAAGGTTGAGAAACCTAAAACTAAACGGCCAAAGATTTCTCACGATGACACATATGTATGGCATCTTAGACTCGGTCATATCAACCTTGATCGGATAAATAGATTGATAAAGAACGGAGCCTTAAACCAGTTAAAGCTCGGGACTTTACCAGTTTTTGAATCCTATTTAGAAGGAAAAATGACCAAGAGACCTTTTACTGGAAAAGGTATAAGAGCCAGTCAACCACTTGAGCTAATACATTCGGACGTTTGCAGACCGATGAATGTAAGAGCCCGATGTGGTTATGAATACTTCGTCATATTCATTGATGATTATTCAAGATATAGGTATGTCTATCTAATGCATCACAAATTATATACCTTTGAAAAGTTCAAAAAATATCGTGCTGAGGTTGAGAACCAATTAGGTAAGACAATCAAAGCTCTACGATCGGATCGTGGAAGGGAATACCTCGACAGAGATTTCGAGGAATTCTTAGTTGAGCATGGGATAGTATCCCAGCTCACAGCGCCTGGAACACCACAGCAAAATGGTGTTGCAAAGAGGAGAAATCGGACCCTACTAGACATGATAAGATCTATGTTTAGTTATAGCTCACTACCTAGTTCGTTTGGGGGATATGCACTGCAAACTGCAATGCACATCCTTAATGTAGTTCCATCAAAGTCAGTTCCTAAGACTCCCTTAGAGTTGTGGAATGATCGTAAAACTAGTTTACGACATTTCTGCATATGGGGGTGTCCATCACATGTGCTGAAGAATAAGACCACAAAGTTGGAGCCACGTTCTCAGGTGTGCCTATTTGTAGGCTATCCTAAGGAGACTATGGGTGGATTCTTCTACAGTCCTGATGATAACAAAATATTTGTATCGACAAATGCTACGTTTCTAGAGGAGGACTATATGAGGGAGTTCAAGCCTCGAAGTAATGTGTTACTCGAGGAGTTACTTGCTGGTTCGACCAACACGCCATCGTCAATGAAAGTTGACAAATACATAGCGCCTTCAACATCTGAGAGTCAGATGCAAGCTCTTCAGAATGATCTACCGCCTAGACTCAGTGGGAGAGTTGTACGACAACCTGATCCCTACCTTGGGGTTGGAGAGGCATAAGTTGTCACATCCAGCGATGGCGTAGATGATCCATTGACCTATCGTAGTGCAATGGATGATTCTGACAAAGAGGAATGGCTCAAAGCCATGAACCTAGAGATAAAGTCCATGTACTACAACTCAGTCTGGGAACTTGTAGACCAACCTGATGGGGTGAAACCCATAGGTTGCAAGTGGATCTAAAAGAGGAAGAGGGGATCAGATGGGAAGGTACAGACCTTCAAGGATAGACTAGTGGCCAAGGGTTATACCCAGAAAGAGGGAGTCGACTATGAGGAAACTTTCTCGCTAGTAGCCATGCTTAAATCCATCCGCACTCTTCTATCCATTGCCACATATTATGACTATGAAATTTGGCAAATGGATGTCAAGACTGCATTCTTGAATGGCAATCTTGATGAGAGTATCTATATGATACAACCAGAGGGGTTCATCGCCCAAGGTCAAAAGCAAAAGGTTTGCAAGCTGCAAAGGTCCATTTATGGACTTAAGCATGCACCTCGATCTTGGAATATTAGATTTGATACCATGATCAAGTCTTATGACTTTGAGCAGAATGTTGTTGAGCCTTGTGTATACAAGCGCGTCATTTACGGGAAGGTGGTTTTTCTTATTTTATACGTCGATGATATTTTACTCATTGGGAATGATGTAAAGATATTATCAGACGTGAAAACCTGGCTAGCTAATCAATTCCAAATGAAAGATTTGGGAGAGGCCAGTTATATTCTTGGGATTTAGTTACTTCGGGATCGCAAGAAATGACTGTTAGAAATGTCTCAGGCATCCTATATCGATAAGATCCTTGTGCGATTTGGGATGCAGAATTCCAAGAAAGGCAATCTGCCTTATCGACATGGAATTCATTTGTCAAATGAACAGTCTCCTAAGACACCTCAAGATGTTGAGGAAATGAGACATATCCTATACGCCTCAACAGTTGGTAGTCTCATGTATGCTATGTTATGCACGAGACCGGACATCTGTTTTGCAGTGGGAGTAGTCAGTAGGTTTCAGTCAAACCCAGGATTGGATCACTGGGTGGCTGTGAAACACATTCTCAAGTATCTTAAGAGAATGAGAGATTATATGCTCATGTATTCCGGTGAGGATATGATCCTAAGAGGATATACAGACTCTAATTTTAGACAGATGTCGATTCTAGGAAATCTACATCTGGATCAATGTTCACCCTATATGGTGGGGCCATAGTATGGCGGAGTATAAAGAAATCTTGTTTTGCTGACTCCACCATGGAGGCTGAATATGTAGCAGCTTGTGAAGCAGCTAAGGAAGTAGTCTGGCTCCGTAAATTCTTGGGAGATCTGGAAGTTGTTCCAGATATGGATAGACCACTCACACTCTATTGCGATAATAGTGGTGCGGTGTCAAACTCTAAAGAACCAAGAAGCCACAAGAGGGGAAAGCATATAGAGAGGAAATATATCTCATCAGGGAGATAGTGCAGAGAGGAGACGTTACTGTCACAAAGATTGCATCCGCAGAGAACCTGGCTGATCCGTTTACAAAGACCTTACCGGCTAAAGTTTTTGAAGGTCACCTAGATGATCTAGGATTACGTGACATGTCCAATTTACTGTAGTGCAAGTGGGAGATTGTTTGAATGTATGCCCTAGAGCTACATGTGATGTAAACGGTTTTATATGTTTTGAAATAAAACGATGCATTATTCATTTATTAAATTTTTTGTTTAATTTTCGCATATTATATATCATCTTAAATACCATAGATTACTTATATGCCTTCAGACTTAGTGTATGAGTGTCATACACAAGAGGATTTAAGTCTGAAGTTAGTAATCTTATAGAGAGCAAACAAAGCGGGTACTTTGTTTGTGTTTTATCTATAGCTGCAGTCCATTCTATATTTTTATGGTAATCCTGATCCAGATCATCCATGTAGAGACATGAGAATGGAGGCACCTTGTATGAGGCGATCATATAGGACTGGACCCAGATGGAAATGACATTCTTATAATATTCGTTAAACTAATAGAGTCATTTCAATCTACTAGATGATCATATATAGATTGATCTTAATCCTGAGTGTACTACGAACTCCTGCATGGCAGGCTATGTCCTTTGATTTACAAATGTGAGGTTGGCGTAGCAGTCCCGACCAATAGCTACGTACTTTAGGGGTATGGTCTGTTGTGTAGCTGGGAACGTTTTACATAGACATGGAGTTCACTCATTCTTGCGAGAAGTAGATGAGTATCTTTCTTAAGGGTTGATTCGGTGCTTGAAAAATTTGAGCGCTCAAGTCTTTCTATTACGAATAGAAAGATTAAAATTCTTAATAGTTATGAATAAATCGTTCATTAGAGAATCAATGGTACTTAAGGTAAAAATAATTAGAGGGGTATAACGGACATTATGACCCGACTCTAATTACGAGATACTCGTGAAGGGTCAATTCGTATGTAATGACTATATTGATGGACACCGACTTGGTTCGGCTTAATATATCATCTGCGGCAACGAGAGTGCAACTTCAGCTTTTTAGTGTAATAACCCGGAGTTAATAATTCGAAATATTTAATTAAGAGCTTAATTAATATTTCGAGATTATTGGAGCTCGGAACCGTAGGTACATTTGGTCCCCCTGCTAGCTCGATATACTATAGTGGATTTAGTATAATTGGATAGTCCAATTATATACTCACAAAGGTATAAATATTATTAATATGATTAATAATATTAATTGTCACACTTGAAACTATATATTAAATGTTAATATATAGTTTTATTAAATATAAGATATTTGAACACATGTTATTTAATTATATTAGATATAATTAAATGAAAGGTTAAGTTTGTAATTTCCAAATTTTGGGTTTTGGAAACCCTTGGATTTAATTTGGAAGTTACAAATTGTTAAATGGCATTTAACCCTTTTATTTTGTGACATCTTTTCTATTATGGAAAGTAAATATTAGTGTTACAAAATTTTTATTTCTTTTACATGTGTGGCCGATTTCTTCATGAAGAAAAAGGGAAGAGTTTTATTTGTTTTGATAATTAAATCTCTTATTTGGATGTTACATTTTTTGAAAGGTAATTACATATTTAATTTTTGTAACATCTCTTTATTATGGTAATTAAATATTAGATGTTACAAAATTGAATTAAAATTTCATCCCTTGGCCGAAACTTGCTAGGTAGGAAAGCTTAGGGTTTGTTTTATTTTGTAAAATTAAAACCCTAAGTATAAAAAGAAAAATATGATTTTTCTTTTGTCACTCTCTCATTCTTGGAACCCTAGGCATCTTCCTCTTCTTCTCTATTCTCTCAAAAGTTGAGAAACTTCATTGAAGAACAAGAAGAAGAAAAACAAAATTATTAAGTGTGTTTGATATCTCTAAATCGTTTAGGGATTCGTTTTGTGAGTGTAGCCCACACTACTTTCCGTTGGTTACGAGTCATAGCATGGAAGACTTTGTGGTGACGAACAAATAATCTTCTTCCTCCACTCTCTTAGGTCACGGCAGTGAGGCTTTGTATCACCTCATTGCCGCACCTTGGTTGCTTGATTCGGGGCTTGTTTTGTTTTGTTTTAATTCGGGTTTTTTGGGAAACACTTTGGGGATATTTTGGGGCTGAGTTGAGACTGTATTTGAGTGGAAAAATCAGATCTATATCACCCTTGCATTTCACGTAAATTAGGGGCTGATTTGTGTGAAGTTCCGTTGTGTAACGGGTCCAAAACAGTCTGGTTTTTCACTGCAGTTCGGGGGCTTTTCGGGGACTGTTTCGGGTGTATTCCGAGGCTGAAATCTTGTCCGAAACAGAAGAAAAATTTATGTATACCCACTGGTTATATTCGGCCAAAGGAAGGGGAAATCAGAAAAAAAAAATTCAAGTCTGATCCGTGTGCATAAGACGCTTCCGCTGCGCGAGGAAAGTGTTTCCTACAGAAAGACACTTTGCCAAAGCAGGATATATCAAATGGTTACTTACTATTAAATGATAATGTTATATTAATAGGGTAATTCGGAACCGGACTGGAACCGGACCGGAATCAAATTGGAACCGAATAATCGGGTACCCTATTTAATTGGGTAGGTTCCGATTCCACTTAGTTAGGGACTGATTTTTTCCGGGTAGGTTCCGGTTCCATGCGGAACTGGAACCGAAATCGTTTTTGCTCACCCCTAGTTATTACCTCTAATTCGAAAGATGTGGGGAACCATGATGCGCTCATCATCGGTCTACATGTGCCTTCCTCATGGTCCTCCGGCCCAGAACCACTTGTCTTTGAAATTCTTGTTGGTAGCTTGGAGATTTGAGATGATGTGAGGAGCCCCGGCGTAGGTTAAGAGGTAATACCAACCCTTGTATTCTTTTAGGTTGACATTTATTCTATACAACATCTTTAACTCGGGGACGGATGGCTCTCCCAGCCCGGCTCAACACCAGATCAAATACAAGCCGAACAACACCCTCCATCCATTTAGATTCAGCTGGCATGGGGCTAGATTCATTACTGCCAGCATCTTTGCGAAATAACCCTCCATGGGTATATGCAACCCCATGTCGAAGAAGGTCGTGCAGAGCGCCTTTTGATCGGACATATTTGGCAAAACAAACACCCACAAAAACCCTAGAAACGCATATTTCACATCCCTAACCGGAAACCCAGAAAGAACGCACCCAAATATACACACAAAAAGAGAAACACATCTACACAAAAGTAAATCCACCTCTCATATTTCCATAAACGCACAAGAAAACCCAGAACAACATGCAAATAGCACAGGCATACACACCAACATGCCATCTCCATTATCACAAACAAAAACGCAAGTAAAGAAAGAGGAAGTCAGTAGGGAACTTACTTGCATAACTTGAAGATGGTAGTGAGGTCCGTGTGAAGCTGTTGAAGGCTCATAGTTTCAGAAGATGATGAGAAGCTTTGAGAGTTCTTTAGAGAAGACGAAATGGTAAAAGGTGGACTTGAAGAAGAATGACCTTTAAATAGGCTACTCGGGCTGGTTTTGGCCGTCGGATTTGTTGGGATGTATGCCCTAGAGCTACATGTGATGTAAACGGCTTCATGTGTTTAGAAATAAAAGGATGTATTATTCATTTATCTAATTGTTTGTTCAATATCGCATATTACATATCTTCATAAATACCGTAGATTACTTATGTACCTTCAGACTTGGTGTATGAACGTCATGCACCAGAGGATTTAAGACTGAAGTTAGTAATCTTAAATAGTCCATAGAGAGCAAACAAACCAGGTACTTTGTTTGTGGTTTATCTATAGCTGCGGTCCATTCTATATTTGGATGACGATCTTAATCTGGATCGTCCATGTAGAGACATGAGAATGAAGGCACCTTATATGATGTGATCATATAGGACTGGGCCTAGATAGAAATGACATTCTTATAATATTCGTTAAACATAGAAAGTCATTTCGATCTACTTGATGGTCATATATGGATTGATCTTAATCCTGAGTATACTACGAACTCCTGCATAACGGGTTGTGTCCTTTGATTTACAAAGGTGAGGTTGGTGTTGCAATCCCAACCAATAACTACGTACTTTGGGGGCATAGTCTGTTATGTAGCTGGGAACGTTTTACATAGACATGTAATTCACTCCTTCTTACGAGAAGTAGATGAGTATCTCTCTTAAGGGTTGATTCGGTACTTGAACGATTTGAGCGCTCAAGTTTTTCTATTACGAATAGAAAGATTAATATTCATAACAGTTGTGAATAAATCATTCATTAGAGAATCAATGGTACTTAAGGTAAAAATAATTAGAAGGGTATAACGAACATTATGACCCGGCTCTAATTACGATATATTCGTGAATGACCAATTCGTATGCAATGACTATATCGGTGGACACCGACTTGGTTCGGCTTAATATTTCATCTACGGCAATGAGAGTGCAACTTCGGATTTTTAGTGGAATAATTCGAAGTTAATAATTCGGAATATTTAATTAAGAGCTTAATTAATATTTCGAGATTATTGGAGCTCGGAACCGTAGGTCCACTTGGTCCTCGTGCTAGCTCGATTTACTTTAGCGGAGCTAATATAATTGGACGGTCCAATTATATACTCACAAAGAATAAATATTATTAATATGATTAATAATATTAATTACATCACACTTGAGACTTTATATTAAAAGTTAATATAAGTATTAATAATTATATATGATAATTATTAAATTAGAACATTAAATTATATATGATCTAATTTAATAAGGCTAAGAATTATTACCAAGGTAGGATTCCTTATTGGATAAGGAATATGATTTGTTTGTTTGAGAAACAAAGTCAAACAAACCTAAACCCATCCCTTGGCCGAAATTAGTATTCTTTATAGGGATAGGATTTGTTTGTTTAAGAAACAAAATCAAATCCAAATTTCCCCCATTGGCCGAATTTTACATGTTCTATAAGGAGTAAGATTTGTTTTTTTGGAAGCAAAATAAAACAAGGATTTCTAATCCCCTCCTTGGCCGAATTCTACTACTAATGGGAGACTAGTGGTTGATTTGTTTTATGAAATAAATTAACCATAAATATAAAAGAAAAATTATGATTTATTTTTTATATCTAAGAGATTAGAAAACCTAGCCTCCATCTCCTTCTTCAAGCTCTCAAGAGTTGAGAAACTTCATTGAAGAACCTGAAAATTATTCGGTGTGTGATCTTATGCTCTAAACGATTTAGAGATTAATTTGTGAGTGTAGCCCACACTACCCTCCGTTAGTAACGAGACATAGTTCGGAAGACCTCGTGAAGTTGAAAACACTATTCCCCTTCATCTATTATTCACGGCAGTGGCCAAATAATATAGCCCACTGCCGCACGCACATTAAGGATTTTTGGGCTCGGTTTTGTTTGGTTTTCATTCGGGTTTTTGGGAAAAACTTTGGGATAATTTTAGGGCTTTGTTAGGATTGATTTTTGATAAAAAAAAAAAAATCAGACCTGAAATCATTGTGCAGTTCACGCAAACAGACCTGAAAAATAAGTGCAGTTCGCGCCAGTAACGGGTCCAAAACAGTCCACTATTTCACTGCAGTTCAAAGGCTATTCGGGGACTGTTTCGGGGCTATTCCGGAGCTGAGATTTTGTCCAAAACATCAGTGAATCCACTGGTGTGGTTCGGCCAAGCAAAGGGAAGAGCAAAAAAAATTTTCAAGTTCGGTCCGTGAGCCTAATCGCTTCCGCTGCGCGAGGGAAAGCGTTTCCTACAATTGGCATCAAGAGCGAGGTTGAAAAGTGCTCTTAACCCTTCACTTTTTCATTTAAAGTTTTTGTTTTAATATGTTTATATGAGTTATAAATATGATATGCATTTTTAGATGAGTGGGCACATTGTGATATTCATGTGATGAATGGTTTTGTTATTTCATGTGATGAATGGATTTTGCATTGGTCGTAAATTTTTCTGGCTCTTATTTTTGTAGTTGGTTTTGGTTTTGGGATGTAAGGCCATAAGGCCATTGTTTATATTTGTTGTAATTTTAATTTTCAATGTAAAGTTTCAATTCTTTGTAATTTGGAGCACTGAAGTCGTAAAGAGAGCCAACACCACTTTGGAGCGGGATTTGAAGGCCAAGGAATGCCTTGGTGAATCTTTTGTACTAATTAGATTAGTATAGGAAAAATAAGAGTCCGGTCAATGCAAAATAATTTTTATTATGTTATATGTATGTTTATTTCGAATTGTTTGAATAACATGTCATATAGCCTAGGGTGCCCACTCGTGCATTTTACTTGCCATAACATGTCATAGATGCATTATCATTATATACATAAAATTATGATTTTATGTAATTTAAAATGTTTAAGTTAAAAAATGATATGCATTGAAATCATTAATTAGATTAATGGGAATAAGTGTCTAAAACTTGAATTCTAATATATTGGACTTAATTGGTGCATAATAAATTCCATTGGTATATAGGATGGAAACCCGGATATAAATTCCATAGCCAATTCCGTATGGACGGAAATATGGTCTGCACTCGGGATACAATTCCACGTACCATTGAATTTTATAACGCACTAAGATTTATTAAAAATTTTAATTAAAATTTTGACCATTTAGAATTCCATGTTTTTAGACTTTTAAGTGCCTAGTATTTTAAGGGTTAAAATATTGTAGCTCACTTATACCACTCTAATTAAATTAGTTTAATAGAGTAAAACTGTTAGTAGAGACTAATAGAATATTAGTGACACAATTTTAATAGTTAAAATTGATTAGCTCACTTATGACAAACTAATATACATAACAATTATGATTTAGCCGCCATAAGTTTATTCACACTAGTTAAAATAAAATATTAGATATTTTAGATAGAAACCTTAATATTTAAATTAGTGAGTGGGAGAGGGATATACGACAGTACATCCCACGATCTCCGTTGTTAGTCCAAAAATGTGAGATTCAAAAGGCGCCTCGAGACGGCTTTGTTTTCGTTCCCCTACGGATGGTGTCCATTTTGGGTCAATATCAAGTTTGGGTTTCGAAAGGATAGAGATTCTAGATGTATCTTGTGAACTGACCTACCCTACGGCGGCACTTCACTCGTTAAGTCAAAGAATCCCGAAACGGCGGGTTACACTCACAAATGAATAATTAACTGTTAATGAAATTCCTTGATCAAATAAAACGGTAGTTGTTTAATATAGGAATAAGAGTTATTCTGGCATATATTAAAACAGCTGAGATTGTCTCAATTCATCATGCGAGTACTTGACCTACACTACGGCGGAACTTACTTGTGGGATGATGGATCTCCGTGGCATAGTAATTCTTTTAGGTTTCTTATTCATTATTCATGGTTCATGCATCATGTTTAATTTTTATGCCAAAATTCTTTGATGATTTTAATATGCGATGAATGAATGTTAAATGTATGTTTATTTTATTTCCAGCCATGGTTTCTCTAAATATTTCCATTCTCTCAAATGATAAGTTGACCGGAGAAAATTATGTAAAATGGAAAAGTAACATGAACGCTATCCTGGTCTGTGAAGACCTAAAGTTTGTCCTGACGGAGGAACGTCCTCCTGAGCCGGCCAGAAATGCCGGCCAAGCTGTGCGTGATACCTATCAGAAATAGGTCGCAGCAAATGAGAAAGCCCGCTGCTACTTGCTAGCAGGGATGTCTGAGGTTCTTCCTGCAAAGCATGAATCTATGGCTCTAGCATCACAGATGATAGAGTCATTGCAGGGCATGTTTGGGCAACCTTCGGAGCGTCAATGCCATGGGGCCATGGTCTCAGCGATGACTACTAGGATGAAGGATGGGACATCAGTCCGAGAGTATGTCTTAAGGATGATGACTTATCTCAATACTGCTGAAACCCATGGAGCTCGTATTGATGAGCGTAGCCAGGTGACCATGATCATGGAAACTCTTCCGAAGAGTTTCTTGCAGTTTAAGAGCAACTATGTTATGAACAAGTTGGCTTTTACTTTGACCCAACTGCTAAATGAACTCACCCATTACGAGTCCATGCTGGTGGATCCTCGTAAATCCAGTGCAGAGGCAAATGTTACCGAATCTTCTAAATCTGCAAAGAAGAAGAAGAAAGGCACTGGAAAGGCTAAAGGTAAAGCCATGAAAAAGAAGAACAAGAAAGGCTCCAAGGATTCCAAGCCCAAAGGAAAATGTTTCCATTGCGACAAGAATGGGCATTGGAAAAGGAATTGTCCTAAATACCTTGTTGAGCTAAAGGAGAAAAAGGAAACAGGTAAATATGATTTACTCGTTATTGAATCTCTATTGGTGGAGGATGACAAATCCGCTTGGATTATTGATTCCGGGGCCACTAACCATGTTTGTTCTTCTTTACAGCTATTTGATTCATGGAGGGACCTTGCTGAAGGTGACTACACCATGACAGTCGGGACATAGGATGCCGTTTTAGCAAGAGTAGTGGGAGTTTCTAGTTTAAGTTTTATTAATAATAGTTATTTAAATTTAAACGATGTGTTATTCATTCCTGGTTTCCGCAGGAATCTGATTTCCGTTTCTAGACTTATGGATGATGGTTATTCTATTTCTTTTAATAGAAATTTGGTTATTATTGGTAGAAATGGATTGACTATATGCACAGGAAACTCAGAAAATAACTTGTATGTGTTAAGACCGTTAACGCATAAGTCACTACTCAACACTGAAATGTTTAAGGTTGAAAAACCAAAAACGAAACGGCAAAAGATTTCTCACGATGACACATATCTATGGCATCTTAGACTTGGTCACATCAACTTTGACCGAATAAATAGATTGATAACGGACGGAGCCTTAAACCAGTTAAAGCTCGGGACTTTACCAGTTTGTGAGTCCTATCTAGAAGGAAAAATGACCAAGAGACCTTTTTCTGGAAAAGGTATAAAAGCCAATCAACCACTAGAGCTAATACATTCGGACGTTTACGGACCGATGAGTGTAAAAGCCCGAGGTGGTTATGAATACTTCATCACATTCATTGACGACTAATCAAGATATGGGTATGTCTACCTAATGCATCACAAATCAGATACCTTTGAAAAGTTCAAAGAGTATCGTGCTGAGGTTGAGAACCAATTAGGTAAGACAATCAAAACTCTACGATCGGATTGTGGAGGAGAATACCTCGACAGAGAATTCGAGGAATTCTTAGTTGAGCACGGGATAGTATCCCAGCTCACAGCACCTGGAACACCACAACAAAATGGTGTTTCAGAAAGGAGAAATCGAACCCTACTAGACATGATGAGATCTATGTTTAGTTATAGCTCACTACCTAGTTCATTCTGGGGATATGTACTGCAAACCGCAATGTATATCCTTAATGTAGTTCCATCTAAGTCTGTTCCTAAGACTCCCTTAGAGTTGTGGAATGGTCATAAAGCTAGTTTACGACATTTCCGCATATGAGGGTGTCCAGCACATGTGCTGAAGAATAAGACTACAAAGCTGGAACCACGTTCTCAGGTGTGCCTATTTGTAGGCTACCCGAAGGAAACTAGGGGAGGATTCTTCTACAGTCCCGATGATAACAAAGTATTTGTATCGACAAATGCTATGTTTCTAGAGGAGGACTACATGAGGGAGTTCAAACCTCGTAGTAAAATGTTTCTCGATGAGTTACTTACTGGTTCGACCAGCGCGCCATCGTCAACAAAATTTGACAAATACATAGCACCTTCGACATCTGATAGACAGATACTTCCAAGTCAGAATGATCTACCACTCAGACGTAGTGGGAGGGTTGTACGACAACCAGATCGCTACTTAGGGGTTGGAGAGGCACAAGTTGTCACCTCCAACAATGGTGTAGATGATCCATTGACCTACAGTAGTGCAATGGATGATCCTGACAAAGAAGAATGGCTCAAAGCCATGAACCTGGAGATGGAGTCGATGTACTCCAACTCAGTCTGGGAACTTGTAGACCAACCTGATGGAGTGAAGCCCATAGGTTGCAAGTGGATCTACAAGAGGAAGAGGGGATCAGATGGGAAGGTACAGACCTTCAAAGCTAGACTAGTGGCCAATGGTTATACCCAGAAAGAGGGAGTTGACTATGAGGAAACTTTCTCGCCAGTAACTATGATAAAATCCATCCGCACTCTTCTATCCATAGTCGCATATTATGACTATGAAATCTGGCAAATGGACGTCAAAACTGCATTCTTGAATGGCAATCTTGATGAAAGTATCTATATGATACAACCAGAAGGGTTCACCGTCCAAGGTCAAGAGCAAAAAGTTTGCAAACTGCAAAGGTCCATTTATGGACTCAAGCAGACATCTCGATCTTGGAATATAATATTTGATACAACGATCAAGTCTTATAATTTTGAGCAAAATGTTGATGAGCCTTGTGTATACAAGCGCGTCATTGACGGGAATGTGGTTTTTCTTGTCTTATACGTTGATGACATCTTACTTATTGGGAATGATGTAAGAATATTATCAGACGTAAAAACCTGGCTAGCTGAGCAATTCCAAATGAAAGATTTGGGAAATGCAAGTTATGTTCTTGGGATCCAGATACTTCGAGATCGCAAGAAACGACTGTTAGCTATGTCTCAGGCATCTGACATCGACAAGATTCTTATGCGATTCGGGATGCAGAATTCCAAGAAAGGCAATATGCCTTATCGGCATGGAATTCATTTGTCGAAGGAACAGTCTCCTAAGACACCTCAAGTCGTTGAGGAATTAGACATATCACATACGCCTCAGCAGTTGGTACTCTCATGTATGTCATGTTATGCACGAGACCAGACATCTGTTTTGCAGTGGGAGTAGTCAGTAGGTTCGTCAAATCCGGGATTGGATTGGGATGTGGTGGATCACTGGGTGCTGTGACACATTCTCAAATATCTAAAGAGAACGAGAGATTATATGCTAGTATATTCTGGAGAGGATATGATCCTAAGAGGATATACAGATTCTGATTTTCAGACAGATGTCGATTCCAAGAAATCAACATCTGGATCAGTGTTCACCCTAGGTGGTGGGGCTATTGTTTGGCAGAGTATAAAGCAATCTTGCATTGCCGACTCCACCATGGAGGCTGAATATGTAGCGGCTTGTGAAGCAGCTAAAGAAGCAGTCTGGCTCCGTAAATTCTTGGGAGATCTGGAAGTTGTTCCAGATATGGATCAACCACTCACCCTCTATTGCGATAATAGTGGAGCAGTGGCAAACTCCAAAGAACCAAGAAGCCATAAGAGGGGAAAGCATATAGAGAGGAAATATCATCTCATCAGGGAGATAGTGCAGATAGGCGACGTTACCGTCACAAAGATTGCATCCTCAGAGAACCTTGCTGATCCGTTTACAAAGAACTTACCGGTTAAAGTGTTTGATGGTCACCTAGATGGTCTAGGTTTGCGAGACATGTCCCATTTGCTCTAGTGCAAGTGGGAGATTGTTGGGATGTATGCCCTAGAGCTACATGTGATGTAAACGATTTCATGTGTTTAGAAATAAAATGATGCATTATTCATTTATCTAATTGTTTGTTCAATATCGCATATTACATATCTTCATAAATACCGTAGATTACTTATGTACCTTCAGACTTGGTGTATGAACGTCATGCACCAGAGGATTTAAGACTGAAGTTGGTAATCTTAAATAGTCCATAGAGAGCAAACAAACCGGGTACTTTGTTTGTGGTTTATCTATAGCTGCGGTCCATTTCTATATTTGGATCACGATCTTAATCTGGATCGTCCATGTAGAGACATGAGAATGGAGGCACCTTATATGATGTGATCATATAGGACTGGGCCTAGATAGAAATGACATTCTTATAATATCCGTTAAACAAAGAAAGTCATTTCGATCTACTTGATGGTCATATATGGATTGATCTTAATCCTGAGTATACTACGAACTCCTGCATAACGGGTTGTGTCCTTTGATTTACAAAGGTGAGGTTGGTGTTGCAATCCCAACCAATAACTACGTACTTTGGGGGCATAGTCTGTTATGTAGCTGGGAACGTTTTACATAGACATGGAATTCACTCATTCTTACGAGAAGTAAATGAGTATCTCTCTTAAGGGTTGATTCGGTACTTAAACGGATTGAGCGCTCAAGTTTTTCTATTACGAATAGAAAGATTAATATTCATAACAGTTGTGAATAAATCGTTCATTAGAGAATCAATGGTACTTAAGGTAAAAATAATTAGAAGGGTATAACAGACATTATGACCCGGCTCTAATTACGAGATATTCGTGAAGGATCAATTCGTATGCAATGACTATATCGGTGGACACCGACTTGGTTCGGCTTAATATTTCATCTACGGCAATGAGAGTGCAACTTCGGATTTTTAGTGGAATAATTCGAAGTTAATAATTCAGAATATTTAATTATAGCTTAATTAATATTTCGAGATTATTGGAGCTCGAAACTGTAGGTCCACTTGGTCCCCGTGCTAGCTCGATTTACTTTAGCGGAGCTAATATAATTGGACGGTCCAATTATATACTCACAAAGAATAAATATTATTAATATGATTAATAATATTAATTACATCACACTTGAGACTTTATATTAAAAGTTAATATAAAGTATTAATAATTATATATGATAATTATTAAATTAGAACATTAAATTATATATGATCTAATTTAATAAGGCTAAGAATTATTACCAAGGTATGATTCCTTATTGGATAAGGAATATGATTTGTTTGTTTGAGAAACAAAGTCAAACCCTAATACCACTCCCTTGGCCGAAATTAGTATTCTTTATAGGGATATGATTTGTTTGTTTAAGAAACAAAATCAAATCCAAATTTCTCCCCTTGGCCGAATTTTACATGTTCTATAAGGAGTAGGATTTGTTTATTTTGGAAGCAAAATAAAACAAGGATTCCTAATCCCCTCCTTGGCCGAATTCTACTACTAATGGGAGACTAGTGGTTGATTTGTTTTATGAAACAAATTAACCATAAATATAAAAGAAAAATTATGATTTATTTTTGATATCTAAGAGATTAGAAAACCTAGCCTCCATCTCCTTCTTCAAGCTCTCAAGAGTTGAGAAACTTCATTGAAGAACCTGAAAATTATTCGGTGTGTGATCTTATTCTCTAAACGTTTAGAGATTAATTTGTGAGTGTAGGGCACACTACCCTCCGTTAGTAACGAGACATAGTTCGGAAGACCTCGTGAAGTTGAAAACACTCTTCCCCTTCATCTATTATTCACGGCAGTGGCCAAATAATATAGCCCACTACCGCACGCACATTAAGGATTTTGGGGCTCGGTTTTGTTTGGTTTTCATTCGGGTTTTTGGGAAACACTTTGGGATAATTTTATGGCTTTGTTAGGATTGATTTTTGATAAAAAAAAAATCAGACCTGAAATCATTGTGCAGTTCACGCAAACAGACCTGAAAAATAAGTGCAGTTCGCGCCAGTAACGGGTCCAAAACAGTCCACTATTTCACTGCAGTTCAAGGGCTATTAGGGGACTGTTTCGGGGCTATTCCGGAGCTGAGATTTTGTCCAAAACATCAGTGAATCCACTGGTGTGGTTCGGCCAAGCAAAGGGAAGAGCAGAAAAAATTTTCAAATTCGATCCGTGAGCCTAATCGCTTCCGCTGCGCGAGGGAAAGCGTTTCCTACAGGATTAAGGAAAATGTACGAGATCAGTGACACGTACGATGGAGATCTCGTCCATTAAATTCAATTGAAAGTTTCATATTGAAACCACGGTTTCGGTTGGGCACAACTGTCTTGCGTTTTGGCGCGCAAATCGCGGATGCATAACATATGGCATCTCGAGGAGACGAAGAAATAAAAAGGCCTAACAGATGTGACTAGCATTTAAGGAAGACCATTAAACCTCACATATTCCTAGAGACGATTTAGAAACCCTTGGAAGACTCTTTAGTGGGAGATGAAAGAAAAGACAATCATTACAAAAAAGAAATCTTTGGCGATATATGAGCCTTCCTGACCCAAGAGATAAGACAGTATGAATAGTTGTGATAGGTGACCTAAGGACACAGGCGCAATCTATACCCTTTTTTTATAGTTCCCGACATCAACTCATAAACTTGTTGATACCGAGAACTATGAGACAAATGTTGATGGCGATTTTTTACCCCGAGGTAGTTTGAAGCCTGTGAATAGGTAGAATGAGGTTTGCACTCGACAGGTAATGGAGGCCCAAGGTTCTTGAAGGAGGAGTGGTCGAATAGAGGGGCCAAGCCCAAAGTGCAGAGGAACACTCGAGGGAAGAGCCAGTTGACGAGGTTAGGTTGGGATACTGACCTGACCTGATGGAAAGGTATCAGGTTTGACAATATTTGAAAACACGTGGAAGCCGACCCGGGGGAGACATACTTACCTACCCGACTCAGTTGAGGAAATTGGAAGAGGCGTGACCAAACATCATTCGCCTCAGCATATCGACTCGAAGAGCAGAGCATAGACCATGATATCATGTACTTGAGAGCATATGACGTATGCTCTACATGAAAGTTTGGGCTTCTAGAAGGCTTATGTGATAAGAGTAAGTCAGCGACTTCCCTTAGGAAGAGACCCTGACAGATGGAACAATGCTGGAGTGGTTGTCACAGGGTGTCACCTTTGTAGAACGTGTAGCTGTGGATAAAATATTAGAATGATGGGCTTCCGCTGACAAAGAGTGGTTGAGTCAGAGGTTAGAGCTACTGTTTGCAGAGTAGTTAGGGAAAAGAAACATGTGCAACAATTTTAGAATGACGTGGGCTGACATCGTGGGTTGGCAGAATAGTGAATTCAGAAGTTTATATAAAGGAATCAAAGACTCAATTTCAGGGGTTGGCTCTTTGTTAGCAATCGTGATATTCACCACTTGTAAAGAGGGACCCTAAAACTTAGTGTGTGTGTGTGAGAGAAAGTATGTCGGTTTTAACCTAAGAAAGTAATAAAATTCCCCATTTTTACTCCTGTTGACGTAGGTTAGAGCTATACTCCGCCGAACCACGTTAATCTCTTATTTTCCATGTGATATCATGTCTGCTTACTAAATTTTCTTTGGTTCCCAACTAACCAAACAAATTCTCTGCTTGAGAGAGATTTGTTTGAGGGGCTGAATTCCTAAAGTACTATTGGAACGAAAAACAATCGTCAACAGAAATATTTTATAAATAAAAGAAAATTTATTATTCACAATTTTACACATATAATATATTTAAATTTAATTTCAATTCTGATATATTTGAATTTTATATAAAAGAATAACTCGAGATGGTTTGAATAAAAATCAAAATGAAATTTGGAATGATTTTTTATTCCTATTTAAAAAATCAATTAAAATTCGATATTAATTTTTTATATCTTAAATTATAATCGAAATGAACCGAAACGAGATGCGGTCGGTAGGGTAAGTCCCGATTAATATCCCATTTTAGCATTTGGGTACTCATTAGTTAAAAATGGAATCCCTTTTCTTGTTTGTTAAAAATTCACAACTTTAGGGATTCAACGATGATGTCATGGTGCACGTGAAAACACACGTGACATGGGAGTCTTTAATGAGCAAGTCAAAACTTTCAAGTGGGACCCAGTAAAACACGTGGCCGATGGGGGCTTTGGAATCGCGTTGAAGAGGGGGGATATAAGTAAGACGTGTACAGCTTGGTGACCATGAGTTCGGTAACCCATCATTCAAGACACGTGCTCAAATTAGAACCGAATTAAACAATAAGTGGGGTGCAGAAGGTATTGAAATGGGGTGTAAGTGGAGAGGGTGATTGGTTGTTTACCTACCATTATGGGTAAAGGGAAGGAAATTATAATTTCACACCCGAAAAATGATTTATATATGAAAAAAATCTGAAATTGTTAATTTTTTTTTTTAAATTCACACAAAATATTTCTGTAACTACTAATTTATATTTTTAAATTTAATTTTACATTTAAAATTTCAGTTAATATATTAATTTACCCTTAAAAAGTTTCAGCAATGTATTGATTTATATTTTTTAAATATAAATTAGTATATTTGGATGTAAAAGTAAACTTATACAAAGTTTTTGGGTTTTATTATTATTTTATATAAAGTTAATATACGGGCGTAGTAAATAGGGGGGGGGGGGGGGGGGGGGGGTGGTTAGGAAACTAAGAAATAAAAAAATAATTTGGTGGTAGTATCACTTTGGGAAAATGTTCAACTTGCCAAATATGCACAAAATCATCATGAAGGTTGAACTTTGGAGTCATCCACTATATAACACATATAATAATACATTATGATTGTGAACCACAAGAAGAACAGCAATTGGGTTTTTATGATGAACTGTAATATTCTTGTTAAAATATCTAATAATAAAACGAGTTTATTTTTATCACATAGATGTAGATATTTGTTGTTCAACGGATAAGATTCTTGTAACAAAAGTAGCGATTTTTTTTTTTAATAAAGGAAAAATTAACAAAAGTAAAAAAATAGAAGATATATGATACTGCATCATATCATATAGAATTATTTTTCAAATTTTGCTCAAATTGTTCCCTAAATGGCAGAGACACAAACTTGTATGATGCTCGAAGCCTTCGAACCTTTCATGGCCATAAATTGAATTGGAAGATTAAGAAGCAATTGAAAGTAAAGACTAGAAATGACTAGTGAGGTTTGTGTTTAATCAAAAACGGAAATGACTGAAACCAAACTGTATATATTTATTTGATTGATTGAGATTGGTTTCTAATATTGAAAATGAAACGGTCCAAACATAGTGCTTAATGAAAAATTAATGGACCGACCCAATATTGGGGGATTTTGGCATAATGGCATGGTCAAATTATGTGATAGCTAGCAAAGTCATAAGTGATTGCGATTTTTTATAACATACACGGATCGTATAATTAATATAGAAAGATATCGATCTTACGATAAATTATTATTAATATCACATACCAAATTACCCCAATCTTATTTAAACAAGCCATTATGAGAGCAATAGAAATTATGAAATTAACTAACAACTAAAACAATTGAAAAGCAAACTTAAAGCACGAAAGTAACAAGATGAGAAGAACGTAAGATCACAACTTCCTCGTAATATTTCCTTAAATCTTTTCTCATCTTTTTATACCTAATCAATAATGATGAATTATTAACCTATAATACAAAATTATCTACAAACATCTTCCGATGGTCGAGTTGAAACGCATAATTTAGTTTAATTACCTACATTCTATGATAATTAATTTAAGCTAAACTCATTAAATATAAATTTTACTTGTGATTATGCATACCCTGCAAGTATATTCCTATTATGTACAGAAATATATTCTTATGAATAAGATCACATGTTATCAATTCTCAAGGCTAAAAATAAACGTCTATTGTCAAGTTCCTTACGAGTTACCACAACTACTCTATTGGCGATCAAGTATCAAAATGCAAAATGATAAATAATACGTATAGAAGACCACAAATTAATCACAAAAGAAATTCAATTAACAGAAATTCATATTGAGTTATATTACAGTTCTAGAACAATATCTAGTTCATGATGAAGGAGATAAATAAAGTCATCATGTTCAACATAATAACAATAAGCAAAAAAAAGAAAAAAAAAAAAAGAAATTAGGAATAAGGAAGACAAATCATGAAGGTTGTCAATTTTCAATCTTTGAAATCTCCAATCTTCTCCTCTTAATTCTTGCTTAATCATCTTATTTTTTATTATTCTTGGATGATTGCTATATTTATAAAGTATTTTGCCATCAAAAGAGGCTTATTTTCCTCTCCCAATTCTTTCATGAAATCAAAAAAAGCTTGTTTATAGAGTATTTTGACATCAAAAAAGGCTTATTTCCTCCCCCAAATTCTTCTATAGACGTTCCTCTTATATACGTATCATAAAAACTAAGTTTTTTTTTTTAATTCAATTAGCCCAACTCAAGAAAAAACATAACTTAAGCACAAATTAGCCCAAATGGCCAAAATTACAGCATGAAGAAAAAAATATTTTATTCAAAAACACTTTTAAGAACAAAATATTAATGATGTAAAATAGATTAAAAAACATAAAGAAAAATATGAAAAACACAAAAACAATGGTCGAAAATCAAGATGAATAAGTTTCTTGATGGCCTAATCAAACAATAAAGACTCAACGAAAAAATACAAATTAAAGATAGAAAATCAGTTGGAACATCTGATACCAAATAACAATGATCTCACTTGTGTGATTAGGCAAAACAAACCCCATGCAACGGATCTAAACCCCATGAACCGCGAATGTGATTTTGTTAAAACAAAACCCTTCCAAAGTCATGAATAATACCCATAAAGAGTCTGCCTTTGAAAACCCTTAAGATGATGTTTTGTTGTGTTTTGCTAGCATATAGACGCCACTAAGGTTGTCATTCCTTAGACAAGTGAATACTTGAACCATCCATTTAGCTTGAATTTGGCCATGACCATTCTTAACAAAGAAGTAGAATTTTGAAAATGGTGCGTTCTCCATTAAAAAGATAAAGTTTACGATATATACTACAAGACAAAAATTAATCATAATTGCCGAAATTATCAAAATATCATTTAAGGGTGAAAAGACTAAAATATCCTAACACTAACCAATAGCTACTTAAAGGTCATGCCCTTAATAGTCATTTAATGATTTAAACAAATACCCTAACCAAGATATTTAAGCAAGTGTCAAAAAATATCTTTGCCAAAAAGTCAACAAAATGGGCTATTCTTTCGGAGAATGCCTAAGAGGTCTTTAAAGCTAATTAGTTTGGTTCTAACAAAATTTTGACCTAAATGGCTAAGCTAACTAAGTTACAAACATATTAACTAAAGTCAATATTATAAAAATTAAGTCAAAAGAAACTCATGGCCTTGGCCGAATTACACACATGCCTTGTATTACGTCAAAATCTTCTTAAATTTTCTTCGTCTTCAACATAGACTAGTGTGCGCCACTCCTATATGATTTGAGTCAAGTGGAATAGCTTTGGGCCCACTCCGTTGAAGCCCACATCTGACGCCATTGTGTATTTGAGGTGTCTTTTGCATTCGTTCACGACATTCTGTGTTGTTGGACAATTATGACCCATAACATCACTATTTGTACAGAACATGGTGTTGTTGTACAAATTAACTATGTGACAAAGGAAATTACTCTTTTATCATTTGTAATTAGATCACCGAGATATATAAATGATAAAAGTCCATATGATTAGTTCCGGATTAATAAGATATGAGACAGTATTAATCCACTAAGGTTTAATCAGTAAAATATCTCTAGTCTTAGTATTATCGAGATTGGACATCGATAATGCGAAATAGACTAGTATTGCACTTGTGCGTGTTATGGGAGCATAACTGCATAGTTCTCATATATTTGGGTATTGGATACTCATGCAAGTGTAATAAGAGGTTGTGTTTACCGATGGTACGGAAACAACTTCGCTCTGGATAAACCCCTCAGAATTCCATTGGTAGTATGACTATGTGTCTATGGAAGTCCGAATCAGGGTAGATGTATTTGGACTTAACCTCAAACATGCATCGCTAATACTTGCGACAATCAATATACTTTGGTTTTGGTCGTTCGGGGCTTTAACAGGTTCTGTGTACGCCTCTTCTGGGTATATTGAGAATCGTAGTGTATTGGGTGTGATGTCAAGATGGAAGTATCACTTCAGTCATATGAAGATGATGATCACGTAGGATACGGAACTAGTACTCTTATGTACTGCAGTCATCGGGATAGTATGACTAGGTCATGTTTATCCGATTATAGAGACTAGTTACCAGAGATCCGATATGTGCTTCGTACAGGGCAGACACAATTCCAGCCCTAGGCCTAGCATGTGACATCCAATACTGGATCGTAATACGCAATACTACGTATACTACGCCTGACACAGATTACATATTCTTTAAAAGAATATTTCTGGAGAATTGGGTAGGCACGACGCTTTGCTAGAAGCCAACCATTTCTTGTAAATCGGTAAGAACGTGGTACCGGGTACGCACGTATTAGGATATTCCAATGACCGGATTTATTGCCAACATATCCATGGATCTCATGGGTCGCTTCCCGAAGATTCACCGATGACGTATGACTCGAACATAATTAATCTGGGATTAATTAGATGAGAGAGAAAATTAATCTAGGATTAATTGCGGAGAGATTTTATCTGGGATAAAATACTAGTAGAAGAGAGAGAACGATTAATTCGGAATTAATCGGTAAAATAATATATTCGAAATTTTAAATGAAATTAGATTTCATTACGGAATTAGAATTGGATTTTAATTAGGGCGAATGAATTAATTTAGAATTAATTCGCGAGCGATATGAATAGTAATTTTGCTAGGCATAATTATTTAATAAATTTGATTTAATTACGTCGCAACGGAAAGTTCGTTAATTCGGAATTAGCGAACTCGAGCCCGGGAGTGTTTGCGGGCCCACTCCGATTTTTAATTAAAGTGGGGCCCACACTTGTCACATCACCTAGTCAACTTTATCAACTTTTTGTTGATAGAAGTAGATGGGATTTTGATGGTTGCTTGTTTCTTACACAAGCATTATTTAAGTTGATGTGATAATGACTTGTACCAACTTTTTGGAAAATTGGTAAATGGTAATTGATTTTTGAAATCAAATACACAACACATTTTTTCCTCTCTCTCTAATTCCTCTCCTTGGCCGAATTTGGTCTTCTTATTTTTCTCCATGGCCGAATTCAAGAGCTCAATTTTTCTCTCCATTGGCGTGAAGCTTGGCTTCTTGCTAAGTGATTTTGCTTCAAAAATCCAAGGTGCTAGCACATTCAATGAGTCTTACAAAGGTGTTAGGGAAACATATCCATGAGTTTGGAATTCAAGGAGATGCTTGGAACCTTTACTACATCAAAGGGGAGCTTGGAGCACAACACAAAGACTTGGAATTTTTGTTATCTCCTACATCCAAAACCGATCAAAGTGAGTATTTTCCACATTCTTACTTTGTTGTTGTTGGAAATTAATTGTTGTTAATTATTTGGTGTTGTTAAATAACAACAATTAGTAATAATTTCATGTTGGAAATTATTAAGTTAATTATTTGGTGTTGTTAAATAACAACAAGTATTAATGATTTCATGTTGGAAATTATTAAGTAACAACAAGAGTTGTTAATCAAATAATTAAGTAACAACAAGAGTTGTTAAGTAACAACAATTAGTAAAATATTAAGTGGGGAACAAATGGT
Organism: Zanthoxylum bungeanum; assembly: GCA_019454045.1. Classification (NCBI taxonomy): domain Eukaryota; kingdom Viridiplantae; phylum Streptophyta; class Magnoliopsida; order Sapindales; family Rutaceae; genus Zanthoxylum; species Zanthoxylum bungeanum. Next base: position 145,367 of record SKCR01035314.1, on the reverse strand, counting down.
ACACCCATGATGGTAACATTTTTGGAAGGGTTAGAGAAAGTCATTATGCATCCAAATACATGTGATTACATAGTAATCAATGCATGTGATTAAATAGTAATAAAAGATTAATAGTAATCCATGCATGTGAGCTAATAGTGACTTGGTTTTCCTCCTATAAATAAGACCATTTTCTTATTGAGTTAAGCAATCAATTAAGTTTGATTAAGAGGTCTCTACAAGTTTAAAGGTATGCAATTGTGTTGTGGTTAATATAGATTTATTTCAATTAGTTTGTAAATAAATCTAGGACTAGTAATACATGTTTGGTTAGATCTTAAGAGGACAAACATGTAAATATATTAGGGATTATGTTTCCTAACATTGGTATCGGTAGCTTAAATGCATGTATTCTAGTTGGATTACACAAAAATTGCATGAGCATGCATGAAAGTTGTTAAAAATGCTTCTGGTTTTTGTTTTTACAAAAATGATTTTCTTCCAACTTTGGGTCGTAATAACTCTCTGTAGAAAATTGATAATCGCATGTTCAAATATGTTTTGAAAACTAGGTCATGAGATCTTCAATTCGGTATATCATTTGCTTAATTTGGATTAAAATTGAGAAAGATATGGACCCTAGAAGTTGGCTAGATGAATCTGTTTTTACCCAGAAAAACACTCACAGAAGAGCCGTACTACATGTCATCCGTTATTTAGAGGAGAGGACGACAAGTCGTCCGGATTCTGTACGTCATGTCGTACGTGTTCCTTGTTTGCAGACGACATGTCATCCGATTTATGTACGACAAGTCGTACATATAACACCGAGAAGGACGACATGTCATCCACAGCATGTCAATCGACAAGTCGGCTGGCAGTATTAGATTAAAACGACATGTCATACGGCCACCGAACAAGCGGATGACATGTCGTCTGTGCGTGAAAGTAAACCGAGGCTGGCTGGCGCGTGAGGGCGAGTGGGAGCCCGTGGCCGGCGCGTGGAGGCTCGTGGAGGCACGTAAGCCACTCCTGTGGCGCGTGGATGGCGCGTGGAAATTTGTGTGGGCCCGTGTTGGTCATGTCTATATCGGTTTGCTTCGGTAATTCCGATCCGTCATGATTAAAAGTCTAATCCTTTTTGCAAAATGTTTTAATCGGCCACGATAAATTTGTTTTATCATATAAACTTTGTGTTTATGAAAATGAATATTTTTGTGATGTTTATTTTAGTCAATGTAACTTTGTGTTTCATTGTATTGAATTTTCCTTGTATTTGTTGCAGAAAAATCATGGCGATTATTAGAAGAATTGTAAAAATGATTACGACACCCACAGACCGGGAGATGATATTAGACATGTTGATGGAAATGGATAAATATCGAATGAGTGAAAGCGATGATATGATTTCGCATATCATCACTTTCAATAACATGTTACAGGAGTCTATCTGGGTAGGTAATTGGATAGGACAACCGAATAGATTCAGATTACTGAGAAACACTCTCCCCAAGATACGGCAAAACAATTTACTCATATTTGGATATTAGTAAAACGTGAGGAAAAACATGTTCCTTATAATAAAGCCATTGAGAGGTTAGCGGTTCAGTATCTACGACATAAGACAAATAATACTATTTTTCCTTCAATGTCCCTGAAACGTTGTAAGGATCCTAAATTTGCTATAGGTTTTCCATGGCTGTCCAAGATCAATTACGAGTTACCTAAAGAGTTTGAGGATTCGTATCCAAAAACATATATGAGTTGGGACTCTACAACTGGGAAAATTATTGTCGTAAAATATTAATTTATTTCATGTTGTTTCTGTGTGTTATTTTACGGCATGTAAATATTGTATTTATATATATGAATGTTTCATGTTGAATTTAATTTATGTAATTAAATCAATGATTGTCATGTACAATTGTCACATGATTAAGATGTTATAAGAATTTATGTAATTTTTAGAAAATGATTTTACATGATTGATTATGTTGATAATATTTTTACATTGGGTAATTGGATGATGATTGGACACATAGTGGCTTTTTGACTCTAACCCCATTGAAGAATTTTATTAAACATAATTCTTTTCATGATAAAATAAACAAAAGTATTAACAATTGTGCATGAATATATGTAGAAACTTTGTGTTTTTTAATATGGCTTCCGCAACAAAGAACATTATTGCTGAACTCAACAAGGGTGAGAAACTGAATGGCGATAATTATGAAATTTGGAGCATGAAAATCCAATATGTGCTAGAAGAACAAGAGGTTCTTGAAACTCTGAAAATGGGCATGGATGAACCTGAACAGGGCACTACGGACCAACACAGGCGAGACCGAGAGGCTTATGAGGCCTGGAAGAAAAAGAATTTCATTGCCCGCATTACGTTCCTGAGCAGTATGGATAATGACCTAATGAAAGAGTTCAGGAAATATGACATGGCTAAGGACATGTGGTCCACACTAGCTGAAAAGTTTGGTAGTACATTAATAACCAAACTCAGGTCACTGACAATCAAGTTTGACACATACAAGAAACGCCTTGAGTTTACTATGTCAAAACACTTGAGGAAAATGTCAAACATGATTACTGAACTGGCAGATGCTGGACACATCTTACAGATGAACAAAAAGTCCAAGCGGTCATTCCTTCTCTTCCAAATAGCTGGGAGCATATGAAGATGCATTTGACCCACAATGAGAGCATCAAAACCTTTGATGATGCTAAACGTCACCTTGAATTAGAAAGCGACCGACTCGCAGCCGCTAAGTCAAATACTGAAGTGTATATGACAGAAACTAGCAAACCTGGGGGTTTCAAGAAGAAAAGAAAATTTCATGGTGGTGGGTTCCAGTTCGGAAAAGAACAAAATTCTTCCAAGCCAGAAAAGAAACAGAAAACCAATCAACATGGGAAAGGAAAATGTCATACCAAAAAGAAAAACATGGCAAAAGTTAAATGTTTTAACTGTGGAAAGAAAAGTCATTTTGCTCGTGACTACACTGAGCCTAAAAAGGTGAATACCTTTCGTGCATATTTAAATGAAATATGTGTTTCAAGTTCAATCTTTTGAACTCAATCTAATCCTTTGTGGACTGTAGACTCAGGAGCCACAGACCATGTAGCGAATGATAGAGATGCCTTCGTGGAATTTCGACGAATTTCACCTGGGGTGAAGTGGATATATGTTGGCAACAACTCACGGGTTGAAGTCAAAGGCATAGGAACATGCAAGTTAGTCATGCATGGTGGAAAAACTTTACTACTACATGATGTATTGTTTGCTCCACAAATTCGTCGAAATTTAGTTTCTGTGTTGGTTTTGGTTAATTTAGGTTTCAATTTAAACTTCCATAAATTTGGTGTTGATTTGTACTTAGGTACAATACACTATGGTTCTGGTTATTTTCTTGATGGTTTTATTGTATTGAATGTTGAGTGTTTCAATCACAATTCCAGTTTTTTTCATTTGTTACTTCAACTGTCAATAATGATGGTGATGTAATTGTGTGGCATGCCAGACTTGGCCACATTGGCCAGCAAAGAATGAACAGATTAGCCAAAGAAGGCTTTCTGGGAAATATTGAGAAGGTAGAATTGTCAACCTGTGAATATTGCTTGGCTGGAAAAACTGCGAGAAAACCATTTGGAAAAGGGACTAGAGAAGAATTTCCATTACAATTAATTCATTCAGATATCAGTGGTCTAACGAATGTCAGGGCAAGGCATGTAGCATCTTATTTCATCACATTCATAGATGATTTTACATGCTTTGGTTATGTCTATTTGATTGCTCATAAATCTGAAGCATTAGAATGTTTCAAGAAATTTATGAATTTAACAGAAAATCAATTAGACAAGAAAATTAAAGCACTACGCACTGACCGTGGTCGTGAGTACTTATCTTATCAGTTCAGAGAATTATGTGATGAAAAAGGAATTAGTCGTCAGTTGACTACTCCTGCTACTCCTCAACAAAATGGTGTTGCGGAAAGAAGAAATATAACTCTTCTTGAGATGGTTAGGTCTATGATGGCACAAGAAAATTTGCCTATAACCTATTGAGGTGATGCATTATTAACTGCCACATATGTAATTAACCGAGTGCCATCAAAATCTATGTCCACCACACCATATGAGTTATGGATAGGTCATAAACCAGATATTCACCTTCTAAAACCTTGAGGTTGTGCGGCCTATGTTCATGTGCGTTCTCACGAACATGGAAAGTTAGTCCCAAGAGGAAAAAAGAGTATCTTCATAAGATATTTTGAACAATCAAAAGAATATATTTGCATAGGTGAACATGAAAATGAAGGTATGACAGAATTTGAATCACGAGATATCACATTCCTAGAAAATGATTTTCCTAAGCAGAGTGAAATATGTCAAGATTTATCTCTATATGAAACTCAGGATCACATGGATCATATTATTGGTGAACACTCAGGTTTACCTAATTCAAGTGGGAGTGATTTGAGAAAACATGATGAATTTGTTTCACATGAATCTCAAAATGATGAATTAGTTTCACATAAGTCTCTTTTACGTGATCCGAGTGGGAGTGATGTACATATTCCAAGTGGGAGCAATGTGCATGATACAAATGGGAATAATATCGAAAATGAGGAATCAGTTCCACCACTAGAATCCCAATTGTGACGTAGTAATCGTATAGGCATTCCTCGACGTCGTTTCGATATCGAAGGAGAAACCTTTATGATTCTACCTCAAGATGATGAAGAACCTAGAAACATAAGAGAGGCTCTTCAGTGTCATGCTAAGGAAAAATGGATGAAAGCAATGAAAGAAGAGATGGAGTCAATGAGGTCCAACCAAGTTTGGAAATTGGTTGATCTACCCAAAGGACGCAAAGCTATCAAGAACAAATGGGTTCTTAAAATAAAGCGTAATGTCGATGGCAATATCGAAAGATATAAAGCACGACTTGTAGCAAAAGGGTATACACAACAGGAAGGAATTGACTACGAAGATACTTTTTCACCCGTTGTAAGGTTTACCTCAATTCGCTTGATTCTGGCTATAGTAGCAAGCATGGATCTAGAATTACATCAAATGGATGTAAAGACTGCTTTTCTCAATGGAGAACTTGATGAAGAAATCTACATGGAACAACCAGTAGGTTTCATAAAAGAAAATGAAAAGGAGAAAGTATGTAGACTTTTAAAGTCTATATATGGTCTCAAGAAATCTTCTAGACAATGGTATATACGATTCCACAATACAATCATTTCGAATGATTTCACAATGATAGATGAGGATCATTGTGTGTACACCAAGAGAGATAAAGATAAGTTCATTATCTTATATTTATACGTGGATGATATACTTATAGCCGGAAATGATAAGGAATTTGTAAAACACATCAAAGAATGATTATCATCTAACTTCGAGATGAAAGATATGGGTGAAGTTGCATATATTCTTGGGGTTAAGATCTCAAGAAATCGTTCAAAGAATTTATTATCTCTTTCACAGGAGTCATATATAAAGAAAATTCTTGAACGCTTCCAAATGCAGGCTTGTAAACCCATTGATACTCCTATCATGAAAACTGAAGCTTTGAGTCATAGATTGTGTCCTGAAACTCCACAGGAAAAGGAACAAATGAAGAAAGTTCCTTATCCAAATGCAGTTGGAAGTTTAATGTACGCAATGTTGTGTACAAGACCTAATATCTGTTTTGCTGTTGGAATGGTAAATAGATACCAATCCAATCCAGGACTAGCATATTGGAGAGCAGTTAAAAGAATATTTAGGTATCTAAGAGGGACAACTGATTACTCATTGTGTTATCAAGGAAATGATCTGCAATTGAGAGGCTATACTGATGCTGACTGGGGAGGAGATTTAGATGAAAGAAAATCTACCTCCGGTTTTATTTTCTTGCTAAACAATGGTGCCATTTCATGGAGCAGTAAGAAACAGTCTTGTATAGCCTTATCCACAATGGAGGCTGAATTTGTGGCCTTTTCATCAGCAGTACAAGAGGCTGTGTGGTTGAAAAGGTTCTTGGATCATTTGGGTATGTCAAATGAAGCTTCTAGTCCAATATTAGTTAACTGTGATAGTGAAGCAGCGATAGCCTACACAAAAGACCCAAAATTCCATTGTAAAATGAAACATATAGATACCAAATATAACTTTGTGAAAGACATAGTTGCACGAGAAGAGGTAAACATGAAGTAAATTTTTAGCAAGAAATGGTAGCAGATCCATTGACCAAGCCTATTCCTAGAGATGTCTTTGTTAGACATGTAAAAACTCAGGGATTGCGTAGATGTTAATGTGCTTACATATTATGATATGTATTTTTCCCAAATAATGTTTACTAATGTTAATACTCATTGATATTTGTGTTCAATGCTTACATGTTATATGTTGATATATGTTTTAAACAAATATACTATTCGTTAGTATGAGAAGTATGTAGGACAAGTGAATGATTGACCCTATCACACGGGCAATCGCCTCCATTACTTTGTGTTAATGGGAGATGAGACAAATTTTTAAGCTAATTATCTGAGTGATAATTTAGAGAGCTCAAGCTTGAAAATTAAGTAATGTCGTTATGAGGTCACTTTCTCTGTGATATGACCTAAGGTGAATAAGTTCGTTTCACCTTACTTGTCTTAATGTCAGATATAAGTTAGACATTATGTTTGTCTGAACTATAATCTGTACGGTATTTTATGAGACATGCGCTCCATGGGAAATGAGAGAATACCGTAGCACATGTTTTCATACCATGTGTACATTTGTGACTATTGAGGGTAATACAAGTAAAGATCTCAGGCTTGATATTGTGTGAGACCCTTGAGATTATTTCAATCTCACATTGTACCATTTAGACTCTTGTCTGCTTCTTAAAACTTAGATTTGATGATCGCTATCTTGGAGTGTTACTAAAGGATCATGAGAGATTCGATCCGAAAGGACATATCTGGAAAAGCGAATTGAATCAAGGTTGAGAGATTCGAGAAAGGAGAAAGATCATTACATGAGTAATATCACATTAGCTTGTATTCATTGGTCGACCAATTATGTTATTATATGTGATCAAACATGATTGTGAATACAAAATAAATATTACATTCGAAAAGAGATCGAGAGAGATTTAATGTGATAAATGATAGAGGATACTGCATACATAATCCACTATGGTTATATCTATTTTCCGAGCGGCTATATATTCCTAACATATGTATAACAAGTGAGCTCTCGAAGTATGCTGGTCGCACGACATAATTGCAAAGTATGAATTATTCTTGTAGAGATAATAAAAACTGTTGATCCCATCATGTGTGAGTGAGAGATGTTGGAAATTAATTGTTGTTAATTATTTGGTGTTGTTAAATAACAACAATTAGTAATAATTTCATGTTGGAAATTATTAAGTTAATTATTTGGTGTTGTTAAATAACAACAATTAGTAATGATTTCATGTTGGAAATTATTAAGTAACAACAAGAGTTGTTAATCAAATAATTAAGTAACAACAAGAGTTGTTAAGTAACAACAATTAGTAAAATATTAAGTGGGGAACAAATGGTACACCCATGATGGTAACATTTTTGGAAGGGTTATAGAAAGTCATTATGCATCCAAATACATGTGATTACATAGTAATCGATGCATGTGATTAAATAGTAATCAAAGATTAATAGTAATCCATGCATGTGAGCTAATAGTGACATGGTTTTCCTCCTATAAATAAGACCATTTGGTTATTGAGTTTAGCAATCAATTAAGTTTGATTAAGAGGTATCTACAAGTTTAAAGGTATGCAATTGTGTTGTGGTTAATATAGATTTATTTCAATTAGTTTGTAAAAAAATCTAGGACTAGTAATACATGTATGGTTAGATCCTAAGAGGACAAACATGTAAATATATTAGGGATTATGTTTCCTAACAGTTGTATTCACATGATTTCTTGCTTAATTAATCTTGGTTTGACCTAGAAAACCCAACAATTGTATTAGAGCCATAATTGAGCATGAAATTGAATTTAGGGTTCTTAAACTTTAATTTGGGATTTTGTGATTTGAGCATGATTTGTTCAAATTGTTTGTTTGAGCATGCTTATAATATGTTAACTTTGAGTTGTGCATGATCAATTTGAAGAAAAATTAATTGGATTAATTTTCCCCAAAAGAGTAGGCTTGGCCGAATATGGTAAAGAACCCTAGGTCATGGTGATTTTGATTTTGGACCATTGGATGTGTTTAAAATGATGGATAAATTGATTTGTGATTTAATTGGATTGAAATCAAAATTAATTAAGAAAAATCCACCATTGTCGTGACCATCAAAGCATGGAAATGAATTGATTTTGTTGGACATGAATTGATAATAATAAAGCATGATTAATTATGTAAATTGGTATTTTGGAAATGTTAATTTGAATAATTAATTATGGCCATACACTTTAGTTAATTGAATTGTGATATTAGGAATATTGGAATTTAATTAATAAGGCTTAATTTGGAATTGGGCTATTAATATTGTATTTGGGCTTAATGGGCTTGGTTGGGCCAAGTTTGGTTTATGATAATTGGTTGGATCCAATTGGGCCTAAAACCATTTCCATAAAGTCCAAATATGATAATTGGGCCTTTAAAATTTTTATTGGGCCTAATGGGCCAAAATTAATTTTATGGTAAAGGGTGATTCCTTATTGGGCTTTGGTTGCCAAAGTCCATGCCTTAATAAATTAATTGAAAGCCCATTGGACTTTAATTGAATAGTATTGGATACTAATTGGGCCTTTGAGACCCGTTAAGATTGGATTTGGAATCCAAGTCTAAAAGGCACATTTAAAGTGTAATCATTTAATTTGGAATTAAATAAAGAATTGGTATTGAATATGAATTAAATTGGATTTAATATTGTAGTTCGATATAATTCAAGAATACGTACTTTGAGTACTTATTCTTAAAACGAGTTGGACTCGCGTAAATCAAATCGTTGTTTGAACATTGGATGGTCATTAATTAAAGATTAATTAATTGGATTAGATTGATTGATAACATGCTTTGTGTGAATACATGAATGTGATGTATGAATAATGTATATCAGATGGATATTAGATGGGTGAGGGCAATTTTGGAAATTGTTGTAATAAATTTAGAATTTATTAAATTGGACCTGCGTGCCCAGCCTATTACCTCTTGACTCTTTGTAATTCTCTTCTCACATATTCCCCTCAATGTAAATGAGGTTTCTTTAGAAGTGTTATGTAATTGGGTATAAGTAAGAATAATGCTAGCTGGGGAGAGGAAATTGAGTGATTTGTTCTAGGAACAATTTGTGAGATATCCATCTGCATATCATTATTAATTTATTTACCGCGCCTTATTATGCTTTTAGAATGCATGCTTAAGGGTGTATGATGCGACCTAATCAAAGATAATTAATTGGTTGCCAATTATGCGAAAAACCCTTAATAAATATTAAGCGTTTTCCTTCCATTGAGTGATTCTCTCTCAAGATCCAAGATTGACACTGGTTTGTTGGCCAAAGTCAAGACCTTTGTCCATCGCGGATGTGTTTGAATCAGGAAGGCTTTGTTCCATATCGCATGTCTTGTCCAAGTTGTGATTTGTTGGCCAAAGTCAAGATCACTTCTTGTCCATCGACATCGATTACGAAGCTTTCCAAAGTCAATGGGTCCTGCTTAACTGGAATCATTAAGCTTGTTGTGCCAAAGCCAATGCTTAGTTGATTCAGAGGAAAAAGGTTAGGGAATATATCAGATATATTGGCATATATTAGATATATGTTTCGGACTTGGATGTCCACCTACTGGATCTAGGAATTGGATGAGATCCAATTGATCTTGGAGATCTACCTAGTTAAATATCATACAGCTTGTTGGCCAAAGTCAAGGTTGTGTGTTATTTAACGGGATTATAGCCCACTAGGAAACTAGGTTTCCCGAGTACTCAACATAAGGTTAGAGGCTCGCCGAAAAATAGTGGGAGGCAAGTATTAAATTTGCAATTTCGTTTAGATACTTGCCAATACACTCTCATTTCATTTTTCGTCATTATTTAAATATATTAGTTGGAGTAATATTTAATTGTTGTTTTAAACAGTTGGACTGTATTCAAATTACTTCATTTATAGTTGATTATATAATTGGATTATAGTAATCAATATATTTGAATTTAACCAATCAAATAGTAGTTGATTATATAGTTAGACTATAGTAATCATTATATTTGATTATACCCGAAATCGTTGATTGGATAGTTGGACTATTGGAATCAAGATAACTGAAAGATTAGCGTTTAGAATATAATCCTGGGTGAAAATGTTTCTTAAATGGCTTTAATTTTCAGAATGGGAATAAAACCTCAGGATAGTCCTGGGAACTGAGAAGTTATTCTATTTGATAGAGTAACATCTCAGGCCTAAGCCCGTAGTTGAGCAAATAGTAGAGCATGAGCTTTGGAAGACTCATGGTGATGATAACTTTAGTGCTCAATCCTTTATGCTTACCGCAATGACTCTTTAATTCCGTCGTCAGAATTAAGGATTAGATCCTTATATCATGATGAAATTAAAGGATCTTCATAGATTTATTCTTAGATCTTAGAAGTACAAATTGCAAAAGAAGCTCTTTCGCTCGCGTATGTCAGAGGGTACATCTGTCGAGCACTAGGTGTCGCAGATGATTGCTGATATCGATCAGCCAGGTTAGCTGGGCATTACCTACGCGGCCGAGACTATCAAAGATTTGATCTTATAGTCTCTACCTAATAGCTGGGGCATGTTCATTATGAACCAAGAGTAAACTCTTGGAGAGTTGATGGCTATGCTCAAGGAGGCAGAGCCAGAACTTCTATAATGGGCAAAGGCAAAATCATTACAGTCTTCTGGGAAGACAAAGGACATATCCCAATATGTCTACCTAAACTGTGGCAAATGGGGTCACTGGATGCGTGACTGCCGTATGGACAAGGCAGACATTAAGGAAATGAAGAGGGGCAAGGCTCCGGCTTCAAGTATATTTGTCATAAACATATTCACTACTAGTTTCAAAATTGGATTTTAGATACTGGATGTGGTACATAAATATGTATTGATGTACAAAATCAGTTGATAAGCAGAAGACTGACTTCAGTTGAGATCGACCTGCGAGTTGGAAACGGGACAAGAGTCGTTGTTTTAACCGTAGAAACCTAAGTTTAAGAACTACCATTTGGGTATGTACTTAAATTAGGAAACTGTTATAATGTACCTAGTTTGATTAGAAACATTATCTCTATATCTAAGTTTAACCCGTTGCGGGTATACCTTTATATTCTAGAACACTAAGTGTTTTATTTTATAAAGATGATATTGAGATAAACACATTAGATGTGAATAACAGTATTTATATTTTGAATATAAATGAATCTCAAGCATATAACATGACAAACAAATAGCTCAAACTGAATTAATCAGATGAGACTTATTTGTGGCATTGTTATCTGGGACACATTAACAAGACTCGTATATCCACACTTTCGAAGAGTGGGTACTAGGACGGATTTGATTCTAATCAAATGAAGTCTACGAATCTAGTTTATTAGGCAAAGTGCCTAAAACATCTTTTACTTGGTAAAAGTGAAAGTGTCACCGATCTGTTAGCCATCGTTCATAGTGACGTAAGTGGGCCCATGTCTAGCTAGGCTAGAGGTGGATATCAATACTTCGAAACCTTTACGGATGTGGCATCGCGTTATGGTTATCTGTTTCTTTTGAAACATAAATTGGAAACTTTTGATAAATTCAAAGAGTTTCGACACGAAGTATAAAAACAGACCGGCAAGAGTATTAAAAAATCACGATTGGACCGTGATGAAAATACTTAAGCAATAAGTTTCTCGAATATTTGAAAGAGTATAGTATTCTTTCATAAAAGACTCCTCTCGGAACACCTCATTTTGACGGTGTGTCCGAACAGAGAAACCGAATTTTGTTGGACATGATAAGGTTAATGATGAGTCGCTCTGAGCTACCAATTTTCATTCTAGGGATACATATTAATCAGTGCAAAACTTATTTTGAATAAGGTTCCATGAAAAATCTATTAGACAGACTTCATATTAGATATGAACAGGAAAGAAACCGGGTTTTCTCATTCCTGAAATTTTGGGAATGCTGGGCATATGTTTGGATGATACCAAACTAGAACCCAAATTGGATAAGTGCCTAATTTGTGGGTTATCCTAGGGAAACCAAAGTATAGTACTTATACAACTCACAAGAGAACAATGTAATTGTTGCTCTCCATGTTGTTTTCCTAAGAGGAATACCTATATGCAGTGGTAAGTGGGAGGAAAGTAAAACTCGATGAAAATTGGAGTAATACTGTTCTAGGCACCGATTCCTTAATGGAACACAAACAGTTCATCAAGGATGAAACTATACCACAATCTTCAAATACACAAGAACCGCGTAAGTCGGAGAGAGTCAGAAAACAACCTGGGAGGTATGGGTTTCTAATCTCACCTCATGTAGATGTCAATCTTATTGAGGAAGACGAACCAACTACGTATGAGGAAATGATATAAGATATCGACTCCCTATTATGGCAAAGTGCCATGAAGTCCGAAATGGATTCCATGTATACCAACCAAGTTTAGATACTGGTTGATGTACCGAAAGACATTGTGCCTATTGGTACTATATGAGTCTTCAAGGAAGACAAACATGGATGGAAACATACAAACGTACAAAGCTAGGCTTGTAGCGAAAATGTATCGCTATCAACATTATGTTGATTACGATGAAACCTTTTACCTGTTGCCATGATTAAAATCCATTTGGATAATGCTTGCTAATGCTGTATGTTTCATTTATGAAATATGGCAGCTGAACGTCAAAATCACTTTCCTTAAACGAAAACCTTTTGGAGGATGTTTACAACATCCTGATGGTTTTGTCGCACCAAAACATGCAAACAAGGTTTGCAAGTTAAATCAATCCATTTATGGATTGAAGCAAACATTACGTTCTTGGAACCAGCGTTTTGATGCAATCATAATGGTATATGATTTAATTCAAAATGAAAAAGATTCTTATGTATATAAGGAGGTTAGTGGGAGCGCACTGACAATGATTGTCCTATATAATGATGACATGTCATTTCTTGGAAATGAAATTCCCATAATATAATCGGTGAAAGCTTGAATTTCATGATAATTCTCCATAAAATACTTGGGAGATGCAACCTTTATTCTAGGAATAAGGATATAATGGGATAGATATAAAAAATTGTTGGCACTCTCCGAGAAATCGTACTTTGAAATATATGTACGCGACCTGGTGTCTCATATGCTTTGAACATATGAAGTCACAATCAGACCAATCCAAGTGATAGTCACTGGATTGATGTTAAGAACATCCTTAAGTATCTTAGACGAACTAAGGATGCTTTCTTAAGCTATGGAGGAGGAGAAATTGAAGTGATTGGGTTCACCGTTGCAAGTTTCCAAACCGACAAAGACGACTGTAAGTCGCAATAAGGGTACTATATAGTTTGTATAACGGAACAATGAGCTGGAAATCTTCCAAGCAAGATACTGTTGCCGAATAAACAACAAAAGCGGAATATTACTGTAGCTAAGGTAGCAACAGAAGCAATTTTGGATCTGTAAAAATCCTAATTGATGAGTTAGGCCTCAGCGCAGGCTAAAGAATTAATGGTCTCATCAACGATCCAAGTATGTACTTCAAATGGTTTCAACTGATTCATCGGATCATACATCGTGGCGATGTGATGATCGTATAAATCGTATCAGATGATAACCTTGCCAATTCGCTGATGAAGGCTGTTTCTCAGTAGAAGTTTGAGTGACCCATATATAGTTCAAGTGTAGGACACTTGAGTGATTGGCTATAGGCCAAGTGGGAGATTGTTGGACAATTATGACCCATAGCATCATTATTTGTATAGAACATGGTGTTGTTGTACAAATTAACTATGTGACAAATGAAATTGCTCTTTTATCATTTGTAATTAGATTACCAGGATATATAAATGATAAAAGTCCATATGATTAGTTCCGAATTAATAAGATATGAGACAGTATTAATCCACAAAGGTTTAATCATTAAAATATCCCTAGTCGTAGTATTATCGAGATTGGACATCGATAATACGGAATAGACTAGTATTGCACTTTGTGGGCATTGCATTTTCGCATGTGAAACCCGATGATGAGTCTCAGTTGGAGGCACTACCTTTTTAGCTAAGGATATTGCGGGAAACGGAGGTCGGAAGGGGAAATTCAGAATAAGTACGTCATCAAGTTCATTTCACAAGTTCACTGTCTTCGTTAGTATTGCGTTCGTTACTTCGTTCGAACGTCAGGCAGATTGCGGAAGTTCGTGTAGTGTTCGGATGGGCGTTCGAACGGTGTCGGTGTTTCTGGTTTTGCTGCTAGCCTCGCACCCCAGCCCAATTAGCCCCCCAAAGCCCATAAAACACATCCCAATTAATAAAACACATTTAAAACACATGGGAAATTAAATTAAATATTAAATAAAATAATTAAACCATTTACCAATTAAATAAATCATAAAATATAATCATACCTAATAAAGATAAATCAAATATATTAACTTCCTAACTAAACAAATCACATACTAAATTAAAAAGATGTCATACTTAATTAAAATCAATCATAACAAATTAAAGATATTGACTTCCTAATATAAACAAATTTTGTCCCCCATCAAATCCCTTGCTTTCCTTGTCTAACACCAAATCATATCTCTATTTAATGCCAAATTCCCTTCCTTGTGAGACAAGGTGAAACCCTAGCCCTTCTCTATATAAACAACCCCTAACCAAGACATGCATCCTCTAGCTCATACAGATAACTCACACAAAAAATCACAACAAAAAGAGCCTTAGCCACTCACGGCAATAGCAACAAGAAGAACATAAACAATTCCCTTCATCTCCTCCACTCCATAACCGAAAACAGCACCCCCCTAAACCTCTACCCATAACCAAAAATCTGCCCCATACAACAGCCCTCCATCACCAAAAATATACCTCCAAACAGCAGCCCAAACACACCCCAAACAGCCCTTGAAACACGCCTGGACAGCAGCCCAAACCACTCCCAAAAAAATCCCTAAAATCCCTTAAAACAGTAACATAAACTGCACTTATAACCCTTGAAATAACCACACAAAACTACACTAAAAAAACCACGAAAAATCACTCGAAACAGTTTGTTGAAACATTAAGACAGTGACCTGAACAGTGAGCAGAAAATACAGAAGAAACAACAGTAAAACGGAGACCAGACGGCGAGCAAAGCAACAAAACAGTGAGCTAAGACGCTGAACCAGTGAACCGGAAGAATAAGGAGCTTTTACCCCTTCCGATCTCCGCGAAACGCAAGTCCAAAGACAACTTAAAAGGTTAGACCTGAGGGTACTTTCCACACTCATCTTTATTTGATTTTTTTTTTTATTTTGACTGTATTTTAATTATTTGTTGAATCTTGTGTGTGTATGATGCATGTTGTGGGTATTGGATGAATGAAAGAGTGTCGTCTCTTATGGTATATAGGATGGAAACCCAGACGTAAACTCCGTAGCCGAATCCGAATGAACGGTAGTGCGGTCTGTACTTGGGATACAACTCCACGTATCGCTTGAGTAAACGGCACCTTCTTTTGTTTCATGTTGCTTTGATTTATTTATTTATTTTTCGTCACTTGAATTCTGCATGTTGCTTATTTATGTATGATTCAATCGAGCGCATGGGCTTAGTAAGTGGAATGAAAGATCCCATATGGGGAGGGGATAAAGCCCTTTACCACGATGCTTCACCGCACCGGTTGATGTCTGTTCGGTTGAATGCAAGATACGTTCAATCGGGCATACTACGTTTGATATTATTGCTTTTAATTCTTTGTTTGCATGATTCCATCGAGCGCATGAGCTTAGTAAGTGCAATGTAAGATCCCCCATGGGGAGGGGTTAAAGCCCTTTACCACGATGCTTTGCCGCGCCGGTTGATGTGTGTTCGGTTGAATGTAAGATACGTTTGATCAGACATACTGAGCTTGACGTTGTTGTCTTTATTCTTTGTGTTGCATGCATCAGGTCTGGTTCCGTTCGAACGCGTTCTCGAACGCTACACGAACGCGAACCTTCTGTTTACCATTTGAACGCGTTCTCGAACGCTACGCGAACGCATACGCACTTCCTTAGTCTCATCATGCATCAGGTCTGGTTCCGTTCGAACGCGTTCTCGAACACTATACGAACGCGAACCTTCTGTTTACCGTTCGAACGTGTTCTCGAACGCTACGCGAACGCACACGCACTTTTTTAATCTTATCATGCATCAGGTCTGGTTCCGTTCGAATGTGTTCTCGAACGCTATACGAACACGCACCCACTGAACTGAGTCATTTTCATCAGATTTCATACATAGTTTTCCTAGTAGCTATCCCCACATGTATGAATACAATGTTTTTAATGTATTACAATTCATATGCCTATGTCATGATAACATTTGAGTATTATTTCTTGTGGTATATCGGATGGAAACCCAGATGTAAATTCCGTAGCCGATTCCGAATGGACGGTAGTATGGTCTGTACTTGGGATACAATTCCACGTACCACTTGAGAAGGTGCTCACATGTGTGCTCGTGTGGTTAGTATGTGTGCTTGTGTTTTCTTGAATATAATATGCCAGTGAAGTTGTATGTTCGTTGTTACTTTAATGTATTTTCAAGGATGCAATCTTAGATGTGAGATATATGTGAATTTAGGTGTAAGCTTTATTTTATACATGTGAATTTAGAAGCATGATACTCTTGGAAATAAGTGTTACTTAAACTTGATTGAATTATTACATAAATCCTTTTATTACAAGTGACATAAGTAAGGGACCATTCCGAACCCAACGGTTTGAGGTCTTCCCTTGCGAGGGGTGAGTGTGGCCTTAAATCTCATTTTCCCGGTTCACACCGGGTGGCGACTCCATTACTCTCCGGTTTAGTCCCCCGTGGGCTACTCCGTACTCCCAACTAGGCCGCGAGCCTAGGACATCATGCGTCGCCCAGTTCCCGTGTCCCACAGTCTGGCGACTCCATTGGGGATAGAGAATCGGCCCCGAAATATTGTCTTGTGATGTTTGGATTTATGTTTTAATTGACCGTGTCTATAGTGGATAAAGTGGGGGTTTAATCAAAGGCATTTTGAGGCTAGGTAATGGTTTGGTGTCTTCCTTCATTCACTACCTTTCTAGAAGGAAAAGCTGTGAAGGCACCTAGATAGACATCTACTCGTAGCCTATTGTGATGGACTAATTTGGAGGACTCGTTGTTTATTCCTGACACCAAGCGATAAGAGCCTAAGAGGCTTGGGTATTTAAGTGAGCCTCGCTCCACCTTCCCTCTGGGGAATCTACAACGGGAAATCCATTTGACAGTCTGTCACACACCATAGCTCATTGGCATGTACCTTAGTGTATAAAAAAGGTGCGCTCACTTGGTCGCTCAAACCCTTGAGTGGGGAGACCTAGTTGTGGGCCATCCTTCGCCGGTGAGAGCATTTGTCTATACTCTTGCGAACCCACCCATAGACCGGGTTTGTATGGCTAAAGTAACAATTATTTCCTTGAGTATGTGCTTGTGGACCATCCTCATTTGGATCCATTTGGACCATTTGTCATGGGATATGGGCTTGTTGGGCCATTTAAACTGGGACAAGAACGTACCTTATGACGATTGGGCCAAAGGCTTCTAAATGTTGATGGGCCATTTTGTGTTTGTGTTCGGAACATTACCATTTGGATTTAGTTGGGCTCCTTGCCATGAGATGTGAACTCGTTGGGCCATTTAAACTGGGACGAGTTCACTCCTATGACATTTAGCCCAAAGGCTTCTAAAATGATAATAGGCTGATTTGTTTGAAAATTTTAATCGATTTAGTATGTTCTATATGTTACCTGCATCTCATGCACCTCATGCATACATATATCATGTTAACACTCTCTATGTCTCAAAAAGACATCATAGATACCGTTTGGGTTAGAGAAGGGACAAGGCTCATTAAAAGAACAGTAACAGTCATGAGTGAATCTGGTAATGAGGCATCCCGAATGGATCAGTTAGAGAACATTCTCGCCAAGGTCACGGAACAGTTGCAAGCTTTGACTATTGCTGTGGCTGGTATGGCTGTGCCCCGTGCTGGGGGAATTCCTGAGAATGTGGGGCGTGAGGAGCCTCTGAATGGGTTGGGGGATGATATCCCCACTTTTGATGATGATATGGCAGAGTATGCAGCAGGCAGATTATCTGGGTCTCAGGCAGAGTTATAGAAACTTCGGGATCAGATTGAGTCGGTTACCCATAAGATGAGGGGTAAGAATGAGGATTTGCTGGATTATGACACACTGACTTTCGAGGAACAGTTGCCGGCACAGTTCAAGATGCCTGATCTGGCTAAGTTTAACGGGAATGGGGATCCAAGGGTGTATCTCCGAAAATTTGTATCAGTCATGAGTTCAGTTGCTTATCTCAGCGCCGAGTGCAGAAAATGTTTGGAATGTCGCTTGAAGGAGCTCCCGTGGTATGGTACCACAGTTTGGAGAAGAAAGTGAAGGAAGATTGAAGGGAGTTGGCCGATGCTTTCCTCAAGCAGTA
The DNA here is from genome assembly GCA_019454045.1 of Zanthoxylum bungeanum. Classification (NCBI taxonomy): domain Eukaryota; kingdom Viridiplantae; phylum Streptophyta; class Magnoliopsida; order Sapindales; family Rutaceae; genus Zanthoxylum; species Zanthoxylum bungeanum. Next base: position 126,683 of record SKCR01035314.1, on the reverse strand, counting down.
TGTCACTGACCTAGAGATCGATATGTCACTCCGTGATCTGGAGAATGTTAAGCAGAAAGCGGAGGAGAGTTTTAAGGAGTATGTGGACCGGTGGAGGGGTCAGTTATTGAAGATGCAGACTAGGCCCTTGGAGAAGGACCAGATTAAAATGATTATCAAGGGCACCAGGCCCTCCATTTACAGCAAGTTGAGGAGGATGACCTCTATGATTACAGACTTTCGGCAGTTGAAGGAGACTGTCATGGACATTGAAGACGAAGAGGCGGAAAACAGAAAATTCTATGGTCTGAACAGAAGGCCCATTGGGGGAACATCAGGAGCAAAGCCCGTTTCTGCTGAGATTGCCGCTATCCGGAACCGGCAGTTTTCCAACTTGGGAAGGCCCCTGTCCAAGGTGCTAGAGAAATTGAAGAGGCAATGGCTCTTAAAACCCTTGGAAGTCAAACCATTACCCAATCCTCTACCATCACATTATAACCTAAGCCTTTACTGTCACTTTCACCAACAAAAGGGCCATGACACCGACAACTGCGCCCGACTCCGCCATGAAATCTAAGACCTGATAGGCTCCAAGAAAATACCTGGCCCAAAAACAGAACAGTCTGACACACACAGAAACCCCTTACCAACTACCGTGTCGTACCACCACCAGCCTATATGATCAATTCTGGCCTCCCTGAAGACCTTGTCCTAAAATCCTTTCACCCTCAAGCCTTTTACCTGGGAATCTTGGATAGTACTAGTGAAGATGAGTTTGAGCAGGGGAAAAACTTTTGGCTTGATTTCTCTAGTAGTGATGAGGAAGAAGTAAGGGGAATGACGCGTAGTGGTCGTTTCTACAATGATATGGCGGAAAAGGGTAAGGAAGTTTTGACAGATGGTAGAGAAGTGGTTGAGACTGCAGAAAATACTGAAGGGGATATAGTGCTGAGGCAATTGAGGAAGACTAGAGCACAAGTGAGTATCTGGGAACTGTTATGTGCATCTTGGGAGCATAGGCAGGCTATTGTTGAGGCCTTGAGCAAGATTGTGGTACCGGAAGACGCCAACCCTGCAATGTTTGTTGGGTCGGTTCAGAAGGAAGCTTTGCAGATATCTTTTTCTGAGGATGAACTCCCGTCGGAGGGGAGAAATCATAATAGGCCTCTATTTATCAGGGCCGAAGTGAGGGGCAAGAAAACTTCATGTGTAATGGTGGATGATGGTTCGTCCATCAATGTGTGCCCGCTGAAAATTCTGGCGAGATTGGGTATGAAAATAACAGACTTGGACCCCTCCTGTATGACTATTAAGGCTTATAATGACAGTAAAATGGGAGTTGAGGGTACCTTTGTGGCTATGGTCAAGGTAGGACCAATTGAAGATGAGGTTGAGTTCATAGTGCTGGACATCCCAGCCACTTTTGCCTTATTGTTGGGAAGGCCTTGGTTTCACAAACTTTGGGGCGTGCCTTCCACTTTGCATCAGATGATCAAGTTCCCGTATGAGGGAGAAGTTGTTACTATCTGGGCTGAGGTAGATAATGCCGTGGCTGCCTTGGAGATACAACCTTTCACAAGGTTTCATGTGTCAGCTACTTTTGAGGAATGGGTGGATCCTATGGTAGCTAGGATCATGGAGAAAATGAAGTTTGAGCCGGGTAAAGGTTCGAAATTGCCAGATTTCAGAGGACAGACCACTCGGAAAGGTTTGGGGTACAGATCTGATGAAGAACAGCCGAAGGTCAAGAAAAAGGGCCTGAAACTGATGGAATGTTTTGTGAAAGCTTCAGGATATCAAGGGGAGCCTGAACCTGTGGAAGTTAATAGGATTGTGGTGCCTGGATTTGAGATCTTCCAGGATTTTTTGGGTGAGAAACCCCTGACTAAAGAAGCTGGGGAAGCAGAGAATTGGGAAGAAGAATTGATGAAGTTGGAGAGCCTGACTCTGGGAGACGACGAAAAGCCTGGGGAAGACCTGATTGCAGAGGAAGAAGTGTCTATAGATGATGAAGACATTTACCTTCCTGATTTGTTTGAATGTACTTCCGCATTATCCAATAATAAAGACATTTCTTTTGCTTACTTGCCTGAGTCATTTCCATTTACTCTGCACGAATCAAGCATATTTGATATCAGTTCGGCCAGAACTACTACATTTAACTTGGGTACGCTTGAGAACCCCAGGGAAATTCTGATTGCAAGTGAAGTTACCTCTGAAGAGATGGAGAAACTAGAAGAAGTGTTGGTCAGATATGCCAAAGTGTTTGCTTGGTCCTATGAGGACATTCCTGGGGTAGACAGAAACATTGCCCAACACACAATACCAACTTATCCGAATATGAGGCCAGTAAAACAGAAACTCCGACGGATGAGACCAGAATGGGCTGAGAAAGTCAGAGAAGAAGTTAAGAAACAGATAGATGTGGGGTTCTTGGAAGTAGTAAAAAATCATGAGTGGTTGGCTAATATAGTACCGGTGCCGAAGAAAGATGGGAAGGTCAGAATGTGTGTAGACTACAGAGATCTCAACAAGGCTTGTCCGAATGATGATTTTCCTCTGCCGCATATAGATGTTTTGGTTGATAGTGTGGCTTTATCTGCTATATATTCATTTGCATATGGGTTTTCAGGTTACAATCAGGTTCTCATGGCTGAGGAAGATAAACACAAGACTGCATTTGTTACCGAGTGGGGTACTTATTGTTACAAGGTAATGCCGTTCGGGCTTAAGAATGCGGGAGCTACTTATCAGCAGATGGCCACTACATTTTTCCATGACTTGATGCACAAAGAGATTGAGGTGTATGTGGATGACATGATGGTGAAATCAGAGACAAGGGTTGGGCATATCGAAGCACTAGAAAGGTTCCTTCAGAGAGTTGACAGATACAACATGCGGCTAAATCCCAAGAAATGTGTGTTTGGGATGACATCAGGGAAATTGCTTGGTCATACAGTGGGAATGGGCGGAATAGCGGTAGACTCCGAAAAGATCAAGGCAATCACAGAAATGCCTGCACCGAAGACAGAAAAAGAAGTCAGAGCATTCTTGGGAAAAATTCAGTACATCAGTTGGTTCATCGCCAAGTTAACGTCAGTATGTGAACCTATCTTCAAACTGTTGAGAAAAGATCAGCCAGTGAGATGGAATGAACAGTGTCAGACAGCCTTCGACAAAATCAGAGAGTACTTGGTGAAGCCTCCTGTATTGAAACCTCTGAGACCAGGCAGACCATTAGTATTGTATTTGGCTATAGAGTCAGAAGCACTAGGGGCAATGATGGTACAGGCAGATGAGACAGGGGTAGAACATGCAGTTTACTATCTGAGTAAGAAGATGCTCCCGTATGAGGCTCGATATCAGGAAGTTGAGAAGATCTGTCTTGCAGTGGTATGGGCTTCCAGAAAGTTGCGGCATTATTTCCAGTCTTACAAGATCCAGGTAGTGGCAAAGGAAAATCCTCTGAAATATCTTCATTCGGTGCCTTCACTAGTGGGAAAATTGGGCAGATGGTTGGTATTACTGACAGAGTTTGACATTGAGTATCTCACCTCCAAAGTGATCAAAGGGCGAGCAGTAGCAGAGTTTCTGGCATTGCAACCTGTTGAGGGGGATCAGTATAAGTTTGAATTTCCAGATGAAGAGATCCAAGCAATAACAGTTCAGAGATGGAAGATGTACTTTGACGGAGCAGTGAATTACAAGGGAGCCGGAATCGGGATCGTGATAGTAACCCCCGAGGGAGAGACTTTGCCTTTGGCCAAGAGGTTGACGTTCAGAGTAACTAATAACATGGACGAGTATGAAGCATGTGCTTTTGGTTTGACAGCATTGATAACCTTGAAGACCGGGAGTGTGGAAGTCTACGGAGATTCTATGTTGGTAGTCCAGCAGATGCGAGGAGAATGGGAATTGAAAGAAGAACGGTTGAAGCCTTACCTATTTCACCTCAGAAATTTGGCACAGGTTATCCCCGAGTGTAAGTTTCAGCACTTACCGAGAGAAGAGAATCAGATGGCAGATGCATTGGCTACACTTGCAGCGACTTGGGAAAATCCAGAAAAGTTAGCGATGAGACCGTTGATACTGACAACAGCAAGCCAACCTGTTTATGAGATAGAAAGAATTCTGGAAGTTGAGGTCGACGACGGTAAACCTTGGTATTATGACATTCAGAGGTATCTGGAACATGGTGAACTCCCGGAAGGGGCAGGCAGAAAAGACAGAATAGCCATCCAGAAGTTAGCTTCCCAGTATGTGACTTTGAAAGGGGAACTGTACAAGAGGCAAGCAAACGGTATTCAGTTGAAGTGTTTGAGAAAGGAAGAAGCCCAACATGTAATGGAAGAAATACACGCCGGAGTATGTGGTCCGCACATGAACGGGTTGAATTTGTCCCGCAAGATAATGAGACAAGGTTCTTATTGGTCAACCATGGAAACAGATTGCGCGAAGATGGTGAAACACTGTCATGACTGTCAAGCACATGGTAATTTGAATCACTTACCGCACACATAATTGCACGGGTTGTCAGAGCCGTGGCCTTTCTCAGCATGAGGGATTGATATGATTGGGGAAATTCGACCGAATGCATCAAATGGGCATCGCTTCATAGTAGTGGCAGTAGATTACTTCTCGAAGTGGGTGGAAGCCGAATCATTCCGTAATTTTACAGTAAAGCAGATGGCAAAGCTTATAGCTCGAACCTCATTTGTCGGTATGGTATGTCGCATCATGTAGTGACAGACAACATGGTCCAGTTTCAAGGAAAGACGAAGGCAATGTTACAGAGGTATGGGATAGGCCACCACAAGTCATCACCGTACAGGCCGCAGGCAAATGGGGCAGTTGAGGCAGCTAACAAGACTATAAAGACAATTTTAGCCAAGATGACAGAAAATTGCAGAGATTGGGCCGAGAAATTACCGTATGCTTTGTGGGGGTACAGAACATCAGTAAGAACAGCAACATGGGCCACACCTTACTCTTTGGTCTATGGAATGGAAGCAGTATTGCCGGTAGAAGTGGAAATACAGTCTATGAGGGTATTAACAGAGGCAGATTTACCGGAACAGGATTGGGCCGCACAGAGGTTTGATCAGTTAGCACTATTGGATAAGAAGAGAACAAAGTCTTTGTATCACATGCAGTTGTATCAGAAGAGACTAGCCCAGGCATTCAACAAGAAAGTGCGTCCTACCAAGATCAGAAAGGGTGATTTGGTACTTAAGCAGTCGAGGCCGTCGACGACAGATCCGAGAGGGAAATTCAGACCTAACTGGGAAGGACCTTACATAGTGCAGAAGGTAATGAGAAATGGGGCAGTGAGGTTATCAGACTTGGAAGGAAACGAGTTCACCGAGCCGATCAACGTAGACAGATTGAAGCAATACTTTGCCTGAGGGGGAGAAGACCGAGCAGTTACCACGGGAATTAGCAGAAGACCTAACCCAACGAAATAAGAAAATTATTCATGCATACACGTAACATTGCATTCTCTTCGTGTTTGTTTCTGTTTTGTGTTCGCAGGTTCGAAGAAAGGAGAAAGCGGCAGAAATGAGCCAAGCAGCGTCAACGCAATTTCAGTTTTTGGGATGAGTCCCAAGGGGCGAGGCCATATCAGCTTGGGGGCGAGGCCCATATCATGTCAACTTCGGGTATGGAGACACATCATCAGTTCGAGGGCGAGGTCCCTATGGTCAGCGGTGTTGGGTCGAGGTGCCCAGGGTTGAGGTGCCCCCGTTGTCGGTTGTAGTTCCGGGTCGAGGTGACCAGGGTCGAGGTACCCACTACATCATCAGTTCGAGGGCGAGGTCCCTATGGTCAGCGGTGTTGGGCCGAGGTGCCAGGGTCGAGGTGCCCCCGTTGTCGGTTGTAGTTCCGGGTCGAGGTGCCCAGGGTCGAGGTGCCCCCGTTGTCGGTTGTAGTTCCGGGTCGAGGTGACCAGGGTCGAGGTACCCACTACATCATCAGTTCGAGGGCGAGGTCCCTATGGTCAGCGGTGTTGGGTCGAGGTGCCCCCGTTGTCGGTTGTAGTTCCGGGTCGAGGTGCCCACTACATCATCAATTCGAGGGCGAGGTCCCTATTGTCAGCGGTATTGGGTCGAGGTGCCCAGGGTCGAGGTGCCCCCGTTGTCGGTTGCAGTTATTGGGATGCGTCCCAGGATCGAGGTCCGCTGCAGCACCAACTCAGCTCGAGGCAGCAGCCGAGCCAGGTAAGTGAAAATGCATTGCATAACTTTGATAGGATTGTTCAAAGTCACACACTGCACAAGTCCCATCAAAGTGGGGGCGACTGTAGGCATTACATTTTCGCATGTGAAACCCGATGATGAGTCTCAGTTGGAGGCACTACCTTTTTAGCTAAGGATATTGCGGGAAACGGAGGTCGGAAGGGAAAATTCAGAATAAGTACGTCATCAAGTTCATTTCACAAGTTCACTGTCTTCGTTAGTGCTGCGTTCGTTACTTCGTTCGAACGTCAGGCAGATTGCGGACGTTCGTGTAGCGTTCGAATGGGCATTCGAACGGCGTCGGTGTTTCTGGTTTTGCTGCTAGCCTCGCACCCCAGCCCAATTAGCCCCCCAAAGCCCATAAAACACATCCCAATTAATAAAACACATTTAAAACACATGGAAATTAAATTAAATATTAAATAAAATAATTAAACCATTTACCAATTAAATAAAACATAAAATATATTCATACCTAATAAAGATAAATCAAATATATTAACTTCCTAACTAAATAAATCACATACTAAATTAAAAAGATGTCATGCCTAATTAAAATCAATCATAACAAATTAAAGATATTGACTTCCTAATCTAAACAAATTTTGTCCCCGATCAAATCCCTTGCTTTCCTTGTCTAACACCAAATCATATCTCTCTTTAATGCCAAAATCCCTTCCTTGTGAGACAAGGTGAAACCCTAGCCCTTCTCTATATAAACAACCCCTAACCAAGACATTCATCATCTAGCTCATACAGATAACTCACACAAAAAATCACAACAAAAAGAGCCTTAGCCACTCACGGCAATAGTAACAAGAAGAACATAAACAATTCCCTTCATCTCCTCCACTCCATAACCGAAAACAGCACCCCCCTAAACCTCTACCCATAACCGAAAATCTCCCCCATATAGCAGCCCTCCATCACCGAAAATATACCTTCAAACAGCAGCCCAAACACACCCCAAAAAGCCCTTGAAACACGCCTGGACAGCAGCCCAAACCACTCCCAAAACAATCCCTAAAATCCCTTAAAACAGTAACATAAAATGCACTTATAACCCTTGAAATAACCACACAAAACTACACTAAAAAAAACCACGAAAAAACACTCGAAACAGTTTGTTGAAACGTTAAGACAGTGACCTGAACAGTGAGCAAAAAATATAGAAGAAACAACAGCAAAACGGAGACCAGACGGCGAGCAAAGCAGCAAAACAGTGAGCTAAGACGCTGAACCAGTGAACCGGAAGAATAAGGAGCTTTTACCCCTTCGATCTCCGTGAAACGCAAGTCCAAAGACGACTTAAAAGGTTAGACCTGAGGGTACTTTCCACACTCATCTTTATTTGATTTTTGTTACTTATTTTGACTGTATTTTAATTATTTTTTGAATCTTGTGTGTGTATGATGCGTGTTGTGGGTATTGGATGAATGAAAGAGTGTCGTCTCTTGTGGTATATAGGATGGAAACCCAGACGTAAATTCTGTAGCCGAATCCGAATGGACGGTAGTGCGGTCTGTACTTGGGATACAACTCCACGTACCGCTTGAGTAAACGGCACATTCTTTTGTTTCATGTTGCTTTGATTTATTTATTTATTTTTCGTCACTTGAATTCTGCATGTTGCTTATTTATGTATGATTCAATCGAGCGCATGGGCTTAGTAAGTGGAATGAAAGATCCCCTATGGGGAGGGGTTAAAGCCCTTTACCACGATGCTTCGCCGCGCCGGTTGATGTGTGTACGGTTGAATGCAAGATACGTTCAATCGGGCATACTACGTTTGATATTATTGCTTTTAATTCTTTGTTTGCATGATTCCATCGAGCGCATGGGCTTAGTAAGTGCAATGTAAGATCCCCCATGGGGATGGGTTAAAGCCCTTTACCACGATGCTTTGCCGCGCCGGTTGATGTGTGTTCGGTTGAATGTAAGATACGTTTGATCGGACATACTGAGCTTGACGTTGTTGTCTTTATTCTTTGTGTTGCATGCATCAGGTCTGGTTCCGTTCGAACGGGTTCTCGAACGCTACACGAACGTGAACCTTCTGTTTACCGTTCGAATGCGTTCTCGAACGCTACGCGAACGCATACGCACTTCCTTAGTCTCATCATGCATCAGGTCTGGTTCCGTTCGAATGCGTTCTCGAACGCTATACGAACGTGAACCTTCTATTTACCGTTCGAACGTGTTCTCGAACGCTAAGCGAACGCAAACGCACTTTCTTAATCTTATCATGCATCAGGTCTGGTTCCGTTCGAACGCGTTCTCGAACGCTATACGAATGCGAACCTTCTGTTTACCGTTCGAACACGTTTTCAAACGCTACGCGAACACGCACCCACTGAACTGAGTCATTTTCATCAGATTTCATACATAGTTTTCCTAGTAGCTATCCCCACATGTATGAATACGATGTGTTTAATGTATTACAATTCATATGCCTATGTCATGATAACATTTGAGTATTATTTCTTGTGGTATATCGGATGGAAACGCAGACGTAAATTCCGTAGCCGATTCCGAATGGACGGTAGTACGGTCTGTACTTGGGATACAATTCCACGTACCACTTGAGAAGGTGCTCACATGTGTGCTCGTGTGGTTAGTATGTGTGCTTGTGTTTTCTTGAATATAATATGCCAGTGAAGTTGTATGTTCGTTGTTACTTTAATGTATTTTCAAGCATGCAATCTTAGATGTGAGATATATGTGAATTTAGGTGTAAGCTTTATTTTATACATGTGAATTTAGAAGCATGATACTCTTAGAAATAAGTGTTACTTAAGCTTGATTGAATTATTACATACATCCTTTTATTACAAGTGACATAAGTAAGGGACCATTCCGAACCCAACGGTTTGAGGTTTTCCCTTGCGAGGGGTGAGTGCGGCCTTAAATCTCATTTTCCCGGTTCACACCGGATGGCGACTCCATTACTCTCCGGTTTAGTCCCTCGCGGGCTACTCCGTACTCCCAACTAGGCCGCGAGCCTAGGACAGCATGAGACGCCCAGTTCCTGTGTCCCACACACTTGTCCGTGTTATGGGAGCATAACGACATGGTTCTCATATATTTGGGTGTTTGATACTCATGCAAGTGTAATAGGAGGTTGTGTTTACCGATGATACGGAAACAGCTTCGCTCTAGATAGACCCCTCAGAATTCCATTGGTAGTATGACTATGTGTCTATGGAAGTCCGAATCAGGGTAGGTGTATTTGGTCTTAACCTGAGACTTGCATCGCTAATACTTGCGACAATCAATATACTTTGGTTTTGGTCGTTCGGGGATTTAGCAGGTTCTGTGTACGCCTCTTCTGGGTATATTGAGAATCGTAGTGTATTGGGTGTGATGTCAAGATGGAAATATCACTTCAGTCATATGAAGATGATGATCACGTAGGATACGGAACTAGTACTCTTATGTACTGCAGTCATCGGGATAATATGACTAGGTCATGTTTATCCGACTATAGAGACTAGTTACCAGAGATCCGATATGTGCTTTGTACGGGGCAGACACAATTCCAGCCCCAGGCCTAGATGTGACATCCAATACTGGATCGTAATACGTAATACTACGTATACTACGCCTGACACAGATTACATATTCCTTAAAAGAATATTTCTGGAGAATTGGGTAGGCACGACGCTTTGCTAGAAGCCAACCATGTCTTGTAAATCGGTAAGAACGTGGTACCAGGTACGCACGTATTCGGATATTCCGATGACCGAATTTACTGCCAACATATCCAGTGATCTCATGGGTCGCTTCCCGAAGATTCACCGATGACGTATGACTCGAACATAATTAATCTGGGATTAATTAGATGAGAGAGAAAATTAATATAGGATTAATTGCGGAGATATTTTATCTGGGATAAAATACTATTAGAAGAGAGAAACGATTAATTCGAAATTAATCGGTAAAATAATATATTCGATATATTAAATGAAATTAGATTTCATGACGGAATTAGAATTGGATTTTAATTCGGGCGAACGAATTAATTTAGAATTAATTCGCGAGCGACGTGAATAGTAATTTTGCTAGGCATAATTATTTAATTAAATTTGATTTAATTACGTCGCAACAGAAAGTTCGTTAATTCGGAATTAGCGAACCCGAGCCCGGGAGTGTTTGCGGGCCCACTCCGATTTTGAATTAAAGTGGGGCCCACACTTGTCACATCACCTAGTCAACTTTATCAACTTTTTGTTGATAGAAGTAGATGAGATTTTGATGGTTGCTTGTTTCTTACATAAGCATTATTTAAGTTGATGTGATAATGACTTGTACCAACTTTTTGGAAAATTGGTAAATGGTAATTGATTTTTGAAATCAAATACACAACACATTTTTTTCCTCTCTCTCTAATTCCTCTCCTTGGCCGAATTTGGTCTTCTTATTTTTCTCCATGGCCGAATTCAAGAGCTCAATTTTTCTCTCCATTGGCGTGAAGCTTGGCTTCTTGCTAAGTGATTTTGCTTCAAAAATCCAAGGTGCTAGCACATTCAAGGAGTCTTACAAAGGTGTTAGGGAAACATATCCATGAGTTTGGAATTCAAGGAGATGCTTGGAACCTTTACTATATCAAAGGGGAGCTTGGAGCACAGCACAAAGGCTTGGAATTTTTGTTATCTCCTACATCCAAAACCTGATCAAAGTTAGTATTTTCCGCATTCTTACTTTGTTGTATTCACATGATTTCTTGCTTAATTGATCTTGATTTGACCTAGAAAACCCAATATGTGCTAGTCCCGTCATTGCGTCTATGATATTCTTTGTTGTTTGGCGAATGATTGGCCCTGTGGGCAGAGATCCCTATGTAAGGACATTTTTTTCATTTAGCTGGGTCTAGATGTTAATAAAGTGAAGACATCAGTGTGTGTATGTGTATATAAAAATATTTTCAGATGAGAGCATCCTCATTTTGTAAAATAAGTCTTGACTATAGAATGAACAAAAAACAGTGCATTGAAAGCTTTAAGATGCATTATTTTTTCTGAGAAGTTATTTTATAAAATAAGAATGTTTTCTTGAGAATATAAAATGTAAATCTTTGCCGTGCCTAATTTTGATGTAGTTGCACGACACACAGTCTTCAGTGGCGCGACACCAACTATTCAGTACTTCATGGCGCGACACCAAACGTATGCAAAATTTTACTGATAGATGATTAAGCAAGTGCAGTAACACCAAATCCTTTGTGGCGCGTCACTGGCCCGGATCTTGAGATGATGAGAACAATTAAATTACTAAAAGGAAAGTCTCCCTATAGCAACTATAAAAAACCAAGACTTGTACAAAACCTAGAGGGCGAATTTTGGAGAGAAAAATAAGCATTCACTAGGCTTGGATCATCAAGAACTTTTAGGGTTTCATCTAAACTTTCTTTATGATTTTCGTTTTCATCATCTTTATGAGTAACTAAACTCCTCCAATACTGCGATTGTAGCCTAATTTTGAACTTATAATTTTTAACTAATATGTATAATTTATAATTTTTCCTTTATTGTTGAGTATTGTCATGCTGAGTTTATTGATGGTTTGCTTTGTATGCTTGATCACCATATTGCTTGACTATGTGTGATGCCAATTGCGATAAAATCATTTTAACATCTTGCAAATAATACCTTGAATGCATGCCTAATCATAAATAACCAATATAGATATGGTTTTGTGTGGTTCCACCCAAAAATTATATATATATATATATATATAACTTAATGGGTTTTTGCTGTTCATATTTGCCTAGACATCATATGAGAGTCAGACGTTAAATACTTTTAATGGACCAGAGATTATGGCCATTAGAGGAGGTAGGAGAATTGACCAAACAATAAAGAAATAATTAAGATTAACATACTGAGAGAAAATTATAAGGGAAACTGAGAATGGAGTAAAAAGTTATAGTATTTATTATCTCTGATTGCATACTTAATCAACTTGCTTAATTTATTTTAACTTGCTTATTTAGTTTTCAGTTTAATATTCACCACAACAAATTTACTTTTCAATAATTTTTTTTAGTGTAATTAGGAATTAATTTATTTTAGAATTTATAATTATTAGTTCCTTATAGGATCCATAGGTGGCTTGAACCTTAGCCAATTTAGGTGGTCTCCTAAGGCCTCGTCCCGAATACAGGATCCCATAAAAATTTATACCAATATATTTAAGTATATTACAAAATTATTATTAAATTTTTGTAAAAAATAATAAAATTTCCATAATTGATTAGTAAATTATAGTATAAAATTATAAAAATTATTAAATTATTACATTTAAAAACATTTATTTTGATGTTTTTTTTAAAAAAATAATTTAAATAATATGATTATTTTATTTTTATAAAAATATCACTAATTTAACAAGACATCGTTAAAATTTTTCGCCCACAATCACAAAAAACCTGAGCCTCCCCTACTGAGATCGATAATTTGGCTTGTATAGATCTATACACTACAACAAAATAGATTTTTAGCGTCCACTACATTAGCGTCGAAATCACTTTCGACGCTAATAATCACTTTTAGCGTCGCAATTAATATCCGACGCAATTATCAAGATTTTAACGACGAACATCATACTCGACGCCAAATGTTCAACTTTTATCGTCGAATACGCATCTCGACGCTAAAAGTACGACTTATAGCGTCGAAAATTATTCGACGCTAAATTATTTTAACTATTCCAATAATATTTGGCGTTGACATAAATTGCGACGCTAAATTCTATACTTTTAGCCGAAAACTTTACATTTAGCGTCGACGAAGTTGCGTCGCTAAAGGTTTATGAAGATACCACCAACAATCCTTTAATCTTTAGCGTCTAAATTTAATATCGACGCTAAAAATAGGACATTTAGCGTCGAATTTTTTTTTTCGACGCTAAAAATCGGACATTTAGCGTCGAAAAAGGGGATTCGAAGCTAAAAATAGATTAAAATACATAATGCCACCAACCCTTCTCCCCCTCTTTCGAATGCAAGTGGTTTGACACAAATACTAGAAAGAGAAGAATTCAAGTTAGTAATCATCTAACGTCAATTAATGTTCAATATTTTTGGTACAAGAATGATATATCCATATATTTTTTGTACCCAAGCACGGTCAGTGATATATATATCTGATCCAAAGCTAGGAAATGGATGGATGGTGGTAGAAAAGTTACAACATAGGGGGATTTGAGACACGCATGAGAAAGATAGTGTTGAAGTTTCAGATGAAGCACAACAAGTCTCTGACAATTTTGAAGTTCCTGAACATATATTTCATTTATCAAATGTCACCGTTACTGAAACTATCACGTTAACTCGAGAAAATACAAATGTTGAGATAATTCCGCAGTCATAAGTTAGCGTGGAAACAGCAAATGAAGAAGAATTCGAAACTGAAGATGAGTCCGATACCAGTCACGAATCCTCAAATACCGAAGATATTAGTGACTAATCTAGTTAGTATATGATGTGATTGATGAATAATTTTTATTATTATAATGAATTATTTTTGTTTTGAATTATTATTATAATATGGTTGAATGATTGTTTTTGTTATTAATAGTATAATTATTATATTATTATTATTATTATTAATGTTAGACATTTAGCGTCGAAAAGAGAATAATTGACGCTAAATGTCTAACATTTAGCGTCCAAATAATAATCGACGCTAAATATTAGACATTTAGACATTTAGCGTCGAAAATTTTTAAACATTTAGCGTCGATATGAGATAATTCGACGCTAAATGAAAAAATTAAATTTCCCTTGAAAATTACCCTGATTTTTTTGTAGCCGCCAACGTTTTAGCGTCGAATTATTCGACGCTAAAAGCAAAATATTTTGACGCTAAATGTCCCTTAAATCCCTAAAACCAGATTCTCTTTCTTTCTCGGCTCTACACTGAAACTCCCGAAAATTCTCTCATCTCTTTCTATCTCCACCAGAGTTTGAAGCCGGTAAGTTTTCTTTATAATTGATAATTGATGTTGGTTCAATTGTTTTTTGATTTAGGGGTATGTTTGGGATTGAGTAGATATGACTATATTACACAATTTTTGTGTGACAATTGCTAGCGGTTGTGATTGCATAATTTATGGTTTCTGAATGAAGTAGTCAATATGGTTGTTTCTTGTTCTGTGTTGTTTGTATACAAATGCTCGAGATATCTAGCAATGATCAACATAAGAATTTTACTTTGAAACTCTACAACTGTAATAATTTTGTTGAACTCTTCTGCTGGAATGCTTTCTCATTAATGTTCCCCCTTTTGTTTTTTTTTTCTCATGCTTCTCTTGAATTTTTCGTTGGTCTCTAGCTTTTTTATCGTCTTTGATATTTTTCTTGTTGAGGGATTATATAGTTTCCTTTTTCTTTTTGACAGTTTTTCAATTTATTTCATTTCGGGGACAGTCTCCTTTATTCTTCAATTCTGTATACCATTTGTTCTCTATTTGGGTAGTGTAATGATCTATCAAGTTATTTACATATCAGTCTAATGTTGCATTTTAGGTGATACTGCACTAGGCTGTCAATTTTGGCTTTGAAAGGTAATTGTTTTGTTGTTTTCCTTAGTTATGATTCAGAGAGAAAACATGTTTGGTTACATATTTTGGAGAGGTGCAATTTAAAAAGAGAATCTGTGGGAGTTCTGAGGCAGTTTGGATGTGGCAATATTATTGGTTTTTTTTTTTTCAAGGATGTTTTGTGATCTTTAATAATTATATAATTAGTTGAGTGCTTAAACATTAGTTTTTCTATGTTATAACTTAAACATTAGCTCAAATTGGAACACCTTAGCAGTTTGTGCTGTTCTATATAACATTGCTGATGTTCTATATAATTAATTGGCTTATATATAACATTTTGCCTAATAGGTATATACTTTAGTAGAAGCTTTATGTTTAACAATCTGAAAACTTGTAAAAGAAGGTATTCTTATTAGTCGCTTAATATAGCCTAATCAGAATGCTCAGGAATTTAGCTTATCTTTATTCAAGCTGCTTAAGTAGCTGCCAACCGATAGATATATTGAATAATAATGGTATAGCTGCACTCATTTCTGTGCTATATGCAAGTGGCCATGATTGGTTAATATATAATAGCTGTGAATTTTGTTATTCCAACCTATAGGCAAGTGGCCATGACTGGAGGCAGCAGCGGAACAGCAGCATTTGCTGCTGTTCCGCTGCTTGATTATGTTGATTATTAAAATATTGAAATATCATTAGCATCATTATGATTATTTTATTTATCATTCATAGTGTCAGAATTGTTATTTTGCAGATAGCACTGGACAATCGTAGATGAGTTAATGCGACTCCATCTACATCAGCAAGGACAGATGCCCCTGCTGGAGTCTCTGCTAGCACATGTGAGTCGAGTACAGCGAAGGGTCGAGGACGCACACGTGGCCTAGGGTTGGCTAAGCACGTTAAGGCTCACGGCCGTATCCGGATTGAGATATTAGATGATGGACAAAGATAAGTCGGACAACATAATTCAACGTTTACTACAGCCATAGGTGCTACAGCTTAGTTTGAAGCTCCCCAACACTACGTTTCTTCGAGAAAGATACCGTGTGAGACAAAAATCAACCAGCTCTTCTTTTCGCTACTTGTGAGTTTCCTTACGGTATTAAGTTTTCGATATAGTTTGTTAGTTAAAATTTTTATTTTATACTCATTTTTACTCGGTTGCTATTCTTGTAGGAGTGGTTCGACTTCGATCTGACCAAAGTGAATGTCCAACAGTATATTATCTACCACATGAGAAAAAGTTATAAGGATTATAGGACAAAAGTCCTTAAACCAATATTCGACGAACATGGACCTTCAGATGCTCCACAACATAAGCTTGATTTTATAGAGGAGCAAGTGATGAGTGGTAAATATCTCACTATTTCCCACTCATTTAACCTAATATTTTGAATAGATTCTTGAGTTTTGTGAATATTTTGATGTGTTTTGTGTTATTTTGTAGATAAATAAAGTTTCAGGACATTCTGGAGGTGATTTGGGGACAAAACAGTGAAAAAACAGATAAAAGGGTAAAATCATCTTTTGGCGCGTCGCGATGTGCAAGCCTTCTCGCATCACGACGTCTAACGTGCGCCGCCTCATGCTAACATGCACCGGGGACACGTGTCAGAATCTGAGAAGTTTGACTTTGCTAACATGCGCCGAATCTGCTAACGTGCGGCATGGCACGTGTCAACATCACAGCCGATCATGCTAATATGCACCGTGCCATGTGTCATCATCCTATGGTGCCGACAATCGCCATCACCACGTGTCATCCACGTCATCGCCACGTCACCAGAAGACTGAGTCAAATACCAAGTCATCTTGCCACTTGGCGTCCATGTCATCATCAGCCAATCACAGCGCGTCACGTGTCGCAATCCTATGGTGCTGACAATCACTATCGCCACGTGTCGCCACGTCATTTCCACATCATCGCCACGTCACTGCCACGTCAGCTAAATTATTGAATTAATCATCCAAAATGCCACGTTATCGGATAAGAATCTCGGCGCACTAATCAGAATGTGACACGTGTCACGTCGCAACGCGTGATCCTTGCGCGTCGCGACGCGGAGAGCCTATCAACGCCTATAAATTCAGCTCGAGATTTCAGTTTCAGATGTACCTTCCTCTCTGTAATTCTCTGAATAAATAAGGAGTTTCTATCTAGTTTTCTTTTAATTTCAGTTTTGTAATTAATTTTTATTTACTTTCTGTAATAGTAATTTACTTTCTTTACTTTTTCAATTTTTACTATTCAGCTATGAGGAGGTAACTTCCCCCTGCTAGGGTGAAAGGTAAAACTTTTATTATTGCTATTTAGATTAATCTCCCTTAATTATAATATATTAACTATTTAAAATTTGACTTAACAAGGATACCGCTAAATTGGTCGATTGGTAATCAATTATAAACTGGTTTTAATCTGACTAAGCATGGATACCGCCTGGTTGGTTGGCTGGTAATTTACTGCCTATATGGCTGGTTTATGGACAAATATACCGTCTTTATGGCAGGTCGGACTTAATTTGACTTAATCAGGTTACCGCCTATATGGCTGGTTGGTAATGTTATCACAAGTTAATATATTATATTAAGGGAGATATCTAAAATAGTAGTGGTAAAAGTAGATCATTTAACCCTAGCATTTTATTTTATTGTAATTTTACTTTTCAGTATTTACTTTACCGCATTTACTTTTCAGCATTTTTCTTTATGTCTTTTATTTTTAAGTTTTTACTAGCCCTAGTTATGTGTCGTAACTAAGTTAGTTATCTGGGGTTGTGATTAATTTAATATCACCGGTTTATAAGGGGTATTTTATAGTTTTGGTAATTTAAAGGTTTACTTATTAAGTCTTAAGCTTAATGCGTCTTGTTAACTGGCCACTAATAAGATTGATCTGGTAAAACTAAAATAAACTTGACAAAGGAATTTTAGGTTTCAGCCTTAGACTTAATAGCCTATGATATTCCTTGAGGATAGATAACCCTTTAATTGTTTTCCTTACAGGATAGACATATACCTGTCGGGCGGGGGTAATCATAATTGGAACTTAATCTTAATGAATCCAGGTAATTTGGTTGACATAGACATATGGTTCAATTGGATTATACTAGGTATTTGCATCTGACCATCGACAGAGGCTTTTGCATAATTTCATGTTCCAGGTTGGTAAACCGACATATTACACAAACATGAAATAACCACTTCATCTTTAAAAAGATATTGGAAGAAATCACAACCCTGAATAGTTTTATAAATTTGAATTTTCCTCAATATACTTTCGCGCAATTTTATTTACTTGTTTTTAAGTTTAAATTCATCACACAGTCAATCAATCAATCAATCTGTTAGATACTAGTAATCATTTGGCCTCACAAAATTAATAGCTAGGTATTAAGTCCTCATGGGATCGATACTTTTTATATTACTTGAACGAATACGTGCGCTTGCGTTATACGCGTGTGATTTCGCACCGGTCAGCAAGACTGGACATTCTTGTGTGAGCTTTGGTCTAGCAAGAAACACGAGGTAAATTTTAAAATAAACGGAAATTTATAATTCTCTTTGTTTTCGGTACTTACAGTGTTGTTAAATGCAGGATAAATGTCACGCAAATGTGAAAAATCGAAGTCACTTGCGTTTTAACCACCGTGGAGGTTCGAAGTCATTTATCTAACATCGTGCCGAACATTCTGATGTAAATATATCCTAACGTGAAATTTAACAGTTCATTATTTTTACTAATGTGGAATAATACTAAATATATTTTCTGTTTTTAACAGAGTAGCACATGTGAGGTGCAATTATTTCCAGATTTTTTCTGAGTGACGCATTACAATGAGAAGAACAAATGGATAAATGAAGAAGCCGAACGCTGCTATGTAAGTTTAAGTTTTTAAAATAAAATAATTATTATTATATATGTTAATTTTTTTTCCAAATTCTAACATTAACTTATTTGTTTAAACAGAATGAAATGATGGAACTCCAACATCAAACTCAGGAGACACAGTCCAACCCGATACCAGATGAGCAATTGTCGTAATTGGTTTTCAAGAACCCGACAGCTTACAACGTTGGCCTTGGCACTCGTAAGAAGCCGACGTCATATGCACACACTACTGTTTATTCGGACAATGCTTCCTCTCTTCGAGACCAGTTAGCCACCACCCAAGACCGGCTATCCACCACCGAAGACCACCTATCCACCACCAAAGACGAGCTGAAGAAGATTAAGGAGGAGCTACAACAGGTCAAGATGGACCACGAGAAGAAGTTGGAGCAGTTCGACCAGCAGATACGGGCTTTCCGGGAGATGTTGGAGGGCTCACTTGGTCAGGGTGCTTTGGGCTCGAGCGCCCCCCATCACAGTAGCAATAAATTTTATATCCATTTGTATAAACATTTTGAACATATAGTTTTAATATAATATGTATTTTTTTAATAAATTTTCATTATAATAATAAAATAATTATTAGAATATTTCGTAATTGTGTTATTAATCAGGATTTTTTTTCAAATAATTAAAAATTTTAAAATATTAAATTAATTATTTTAGAGCAAAATTATGTAAATTAATATTTTAAAAAAAACACATTTGTAAACTATTTTCGTCGAATTATTCGACGCTAAATGTGTTTTTGGCGTCGACTATTTCGACGCTAATAGTTAAAAAATCGCCGCTGTAAGTACACAAATATTATTTTTTTAATTTACTTTAGCGTCGTTTCGTTTCGACGCTAAAAGTCTACCTTTTAGCGTCGAATTATTTCGTCGCAATACATGACCTATAGCGTCGGGAACTTTTATTTAGCGTCGAAATAAATTGGACGCAAACTGAGAGTTTTTAGCGTCGAATCTCTTTAATTCGACGCTAAATATCATTCTCGTCCACATTTGGGCGTCCAATTTTTACGTCTAATTAATTCGACGCTAAGTTCCATTTCCGTCGAAAGTTTGACTTTTGGTGTCGATTAGTTTCGACGCTAAAGGACATAATTTTTGTAGTGATATTACAATTGATCCGTACATTTACAAGCCAAATAAGGCAATAAATTTTTGATACGATTACCGGAGAACTTAATTTAATTTTAGATTCTTAATATTTGAGTTTTTTTAACAACTTTAATTTCAAGTTTTAGCTTATTTTTTTAATTTTACTTGTACTTGCTTTCCATGGAATTTTTGCATATACTTTTGCAACACAATGGATTTAGCAGAAGTTCCTACTGCGTGCGAACCTGAACTTGAAAAGGCATTGAAGGACTATGAAGTCCCTATTATTGACATCACACACCTTCATGCATTGTACGACCTGCAGTGGAAGCTTGAAATTTTGAGTTGAAGCCTACTTATATTTAGATAATTCCTTCTTTCCATGTACTATCTCAAGAAGATCCATAAGTGCTGTGACGTCTTTAAAATTAATGGAGTATCTCCAGATGCAATCTAACTAAGGCTTTTTCCATTCTCTGAAGGGTAAGGTAAAATCTTGGCTCATATCACTGCCAATGAGAACAATAACTACATTGGCAAGAGGGATGAGGAGTCATTCTTTCAAGAATGAGAAAGATTTAAAGATCTACTAATGAAGTGCCCACACCATGAAGTATCAAGTTGGTAACAAGTACGGACTTTTTATCAATGACTTTTTACAGCAAATAACACTATGTTCGTTAGAGTGAGTGGATGAGCTTTGATGGAGAAAGACCTTCAGAAGCATTTGAAATAATCAATGTTATGGGATTTGCTTTATCATCACTTCTTCAAGGACATGAATCAATTCCCTTACATTCGCTAAAGAAGCCTTCATATTAGTTTCTTTAGCCTGTTATTCTCCCCTCACTTGGCTGACTAGGAGCTATGAGTCACTCTTGATTAACAATCTTATGTGTCAGTTTAAGATACGTTTTCATGTTTTACTAGTTACCGTTTGTGTTTCATGTTTACAACTCATGTTACATGATTTATAATACATAATTTTCAGGATTTACAATTTAAGTTTCATGTTTTACAAGTATAAGTAATTAAATGTTTTCAAATGCTAATAGCTTGTCATCCCCTCATGTATAGCTACTAGAGTATGCTCAAGTTGTCTAATGGTTTCTCAATAACCCTCTTAGGCTTTAATCATGTTCATGTTTATGATCCCCTGCTTATGCGGTGATAGGTCCCGCTAAGTAGGTTTCATGTCCCCAGGTTAAGATACTGGTGATATTTTTTTATGACTTTTATCATACACAAGCGTACGTAGGGATGGAGGTCGAATCCCGATACGTAAGGTGATGTGGGGAAGACGTCTCAATCTTGATCGTTACATATATTTTTTCAGAGTTTATTAGTTTTCACAAATTACATTTATAATCATGAATTAATGTTTACAATCATGCTCTGAAGTTTACGCTTTTCAGTTTACTGTTTCAGTACATGTTATAGTTTTTAGTCATGTTTCCAGTTTATGTCTACAATTTTTGGTCTTTTTTGCAGTGTTTGTTTTACAATTATAGTCATGATTATAGTTTTCAATTCAAGTTTACTGTTTCAATTCAAGTTTAAGGTTTCCAATTTATGGTACAATTATCAGCTCATGGTCATAGTTTACTAATCATGTTTATAGATTCTCCATTTATGTTTACAGTTTATAATTCATGTTTATGGTTATAGTACATGACTTATAGTATAAGTTTCAAGATTTACGATTCATATTTCATGATTTATGATAAATGGCCATGACTTCATAAGTTTATATTTTCACGATTCTATTTGCAATGAGTTCATTTATACAAGTCATGTATTTTTATGTTTTTATTTTCATTTTCGGCTTTCGCTCACTAGGTCATTCATATGACTTATCCCCAATTTCTCAGTTTTTGTGTTGCAGGTTTTTATGCATGCAAAGGACAAGCTTTGGAGAATATGAATATCAGCTGTAGTCATTAAGAATCAAGGAGTTAATGGTCCACTTATGTACATTTTTGTCATGTTAGGCCATGATCACGAATTATGTTCATGTAAATTTTACATGTTATTTAACGGTACCATATTTAACACATGTTTTATTATATGTCTGTTACTCATGATTTCAGGAATTATAGTGCATGTACAAGTTATATTTAGTTATGAATGTCCATGTTAGAGGCTTATGGAAAGGGTAACCTTGTCTCCTACCGATAACGTCATGGATATAGTGGGATGTGACATTTGTCCCGCAGCTATCCACATTAGATGCACCATTTATGCAGCATCACTACTCCCTCAATGGAAATTCATTCCTCATTTTCTTTCTCTACTTACTCCTCCAACCTTTTACAAACTCTGCTATGAAATCAGCTATAGATTGGCCTTTTATGGAGGGCCTAGGCTTATAAATCATATCAAACTCAATCAATTCCAGGGACCACTTAATTAATTTCCATGACTTGTCTAACTCCATTAAAGTTTCGAAGTTTAGACAAAAATGGGCATACGGGCCTTATCAATTGAAATTAAAAGGGGGCACACAAGCTCCCAAATAAAAGAGTGTGCACAGCAGAAATTAAAATTTTACCAACACTGAGTCCTAAGACCTACTGATTTGGCACATATGATACTCATAATACAAGTTTATATGTGTGCATTTTAAGAACATAACTTAAACATATCAGAACATGCATATCAAGAAACAAAAGTTAGACATGCAATTAAATATTCACATGCTTTTATTTCGTATCAAGAAAAAGAAAGCATAGAATATGGAACTTATTAGTACCAAGACTCATCCCACTTCACCACTCATTTGCCGCTCTTTCGACCTATACTTGTCGCTTTTCAAATAGTTGGCCTCCAAAAAATGCACACACGAAAGTAAGACATTGATGAGAAGACGTATTCTTCCGTTGTATAAGGAACTAGTGTCTATATTCTATGAAGAATAGATAGTTGAGAGCTCTTAAATGCTCAACAATATCAAAATCATAGCTTTCTCTCTCTCAAAAGTGGAATAACAGTAGAAGGCACCAAATGGTCCATTTTATGGGCAACTAAGAATACGATCCTTAGATGATTGGATCATGAGTTTGAAATTGAATTTCAAGCTCATGATCTTTCTCTAGAGTCTTATTAAAACCATATATAGGGTTATGATGGATTGAATGTGTACCACCTCGGTAAGCTATGACATGTTCAATACAGTAATTCATCATGCATGATATATTTTTATTCATTTAATAATTTATAGAAGGCTAGAAACCTTAGAAATCTCTACCAGAGACTCGAGATGAAGTTTTAATTTCAGCACTTTCTTTTTAGCTTAACTGAGTCTCAAGTAATCTTCGGCATTTTGGTTGTAACGTTCATTCCTGATGTCTGATTTTAGTGATCTTTATATGGCTGGAAAGCTAAGACCGAGACCTATAATTTTCATGTTGATTATTTTCCCAAATTTAGACCAGAACCAAGTCCGAAAATGCCCGTTGTTTTTAGATGAACATTAACTTCGTGGACTGCCCTTAAAATCTTGAGATGTGGTATTATTTTAACCATTCATTTAACGCAAAAATCAGCCCCTAGTATTAGTACTCAACACTATTCATCATCTTCTCATTTCTCATAAAAAAAAAACGTAATGAAACCCTCTTTGTATGCCATTCTCTTCTTCATTTTGTTCCATTTTCACATGCCATATTTGATGATTTCAAGTTAATTTTTAACCATAGTAAGCTTCTATTCTTCTTTCCCTCTCTTATTTTTAGATTTTATACATGATTTTCTTCTCCCCAATTTGAAGTTAATGAACCCTAAATTTTCATTTTTACATTTTAGCTTTAATAGAATTGCTAGCATGCAAGTTTGTGGCATTTCATGATAGTATTAACATGGATTAAGTATTTTTTTTTTTGTTGAATGCCTAATTTTTCCCAAAAAGGGGAGCCATGGTCGACTATGTATGTATGTGGTGGGGGATTGATTATTGAGTTTTAGATGAGGAATGATAAAGATTCAAGCACTTGATGGTGATTTGGAATGAGTGTTGTTTAATTTGAGCTAACTTAAGGTGTAATTTTGTTGGGGTTGACTGAATCTATGGCTTGATGTTAGGGATGATGTTTGGTGTTTTTGTTGATGACGAGTGATAGTTCATGCTTAGGATAATATTATATCATGGGTTTAACTTGAATTGTGATGAAACTTTAAAAGTTACAAAATTAGAGCCTTGGACGAATGGCCTTAATGGAAGAGGATGTGTAATATTTGTAATTTGTATGATGACGTGACATGTATTGTGTGTTATCTTGTTGAGTTATGTATTAGATGAGATAAATTGGTAAGTGTGATGTTAGAATGCTTGAAGACTTATTAGTGAGGCTTGGTCGAATGTGTAGGCTTATGTGGGAAAGATGATACTCATTGTTTTAGTTGTAGAATCTTGATTTATGTGTATATTTTATATGTGTGTTCTTGATGATAAGCATGGAAATGTGATAAGTGATGATGATAATTGTAGGAGTGAAGTAGGGTTTACCGTTATGCCTATGATGTCAGTGACTACTACACTGTTGAGCTCGCAACCTGTAGAGAGTACGAATAATCGCATAGGGGATCCTAACTGGAGAATAAGGGAGTCGACACCGAGTATGAAATACTATGAATGATTTAAAGACACACTACACTCCTCGTAGGGTCCGACCTTAAACCCGTTTGGGTTCGGAATGGTCCATTACTGATGCCATTATAATATTTACGCTCAAAATGAGGTATCCACATATCTTATAATGTAGTCAAATGTAATTCCGTTTATATAACACACAAATGTGTAAACACATAATAAAATGTGGTAACGTTTAAATGCATAAATAAAATATTACAATAATAATTAAACAAGCTAAAACAGGTATTATGTAGGCCTGGTCGGATATGGCCTAAGGACGGTCGGATATAACATTCAATCTTGATGTCCGGCCGGACTGACTGGAAGTTTGGCCAGATGTATTGTTGGAATATATGCCCTAAAGATTCATGTAATGTAAATAAAATTATATTTTATGAAATATAAAGATGAATTATTCATTTATCAAAGTGTTTGTTTAATATCGCATATTGTAAATTATCTTATTTACTTTAGATTACTCATCTGCCTTCAGACTTAGTGTACGAGTGTCATACACAAGAGGATTTAAGTCTGAAGTTAGTAATCTAAAATAATCCATTGAGAGAAAAATAGCGGGTATTTTGTTAGCGGTTTATCTATAACTGCGGTCCATTCTATAATTGTATGGCGACCTTGATCCAGGATCGTCCATGTGGTGACATGAGAATGGAGGCACCTTATATGATGTGATCATATAGGACTGGACCCAGATAGAAATGAGTTTCTTATAATATCCGTTAAATAAAGAAATTCATTTCAATTTACTAGATGGTCATATATGGATTGATCTGAATCCCGAGTGTACTACAAACTCCTGCATGGCAGACTATGTCCTTTGATTTACAAAGGTGAGGTTGGTGTAGCAATCCCGACCAATAGCTACGTACTTTGGCGACATGATTTGGTGTAGCTGGTGATATTTTACATAGATAGGGATTTCACTTCTTCTTGTGAGAAGTAGATGAGTATCTTCCTTAAAGGTTGATTCGACACTTGAACGATTAGAGCGCTCAAGTCTTTCTATTACGAATATAGAGATTAACATTCATAATGGTTATGAATAAATCGTTCATTAGAGAATCAATGATAATGAAGGTAAAAATAATTTGAGGGGTATAACGGATATTGTGACTCCACTCTAATTATGAGATACTCTTGAATGACCAATTTGTATGTAATGATTATATCGATGGACACCAATGTAGTTCTGCTTATATTATCTATCTACGGCAACGAGAGTGCAACTTCAATTTTTTAGTGGAATAATTTGAAGTTAATAATTTGGAATATTTTATTAAGAGTTTAATTAATATTTTGGAATTATTTGAGCTCAGACCCGTAGGTCCATTTGGTCAATGTGCTAGCTCGATATACATTAGCAAATTAAATATAATTGGATAGTCCAATTATATACTCTCTCTCACACACATATATTATTAATATAATTAATAATAAATTTTATCACACTTGAAACTATATATCAATTTTAATATATGATTTTTATAATAAATGATTATATGATAATTATTTATTATAAGTTATTAAATTATATATATTATAATTTAATAAAGTTTTTTAAATTTTGAATTTCCAAAAAATGGTTTTGGAAACCCATTGGTTGGTTTTGGAAGTTACACCTTTTTAAAAGGTTGTAACATGTTTATTTTAGTAACATCTTTTTTCATTAAGGAAAATATTTTGATATTACAAAATTATTTTAAAAAAAACTCATAGGGGCTGGCCGAATTTCTCTAATAGAAATGGGAAAGGTTTTGTTTTATTTGGTAAAATAAAACCTTAAGTATAAAAGGATAAATGTTATTCTTTTTAACCTAATTTGTCTCATTCTAACCCAAGCCACCTTTTGATGTTCTAAGTTTTTCTCTCAAGTGTTGAAGAAAAACAAGAACAAGAAAAACCAAAAGGTTGTTGTGTGACAATTGTTTAATCTCTAAAGAGTTTGGAGATTAGTTTGTGAGTATAACCCACACTATATTCTGTTGGTAGCGAGATATAGCACGATGTGGGACACAGAAATCGGCGACGCTGTTCTAGGCTCGCGGCCTAGTTGGGAGTACAGAATAGCTCACGGGGAACTAAACCGGAGAAATAACATGGAGTCGCCACCCGGTGTGAACCGGGACAAAGATTTAAGGCCGCACTCACCCCTCGCAAGGGAAGACCTCAAAGCTGTTGGGTTCGGAATGGTCCCTTACTTATGCCACTTGTAATGATGTGATTTGTGCAATATCTTAACCGAATCTACGCAACATGCTCAAGAACAACCTATATCTAGTTCATGTTCATAAGGATAAATCTTATGTCTAAGTTTGCATGCTTGGAAAGTAAGTCCTCATAACACACGACAACACACGACAATCTCATGAACATGTTTCAATTATATAATGCGAAAAGCAAACAACAACATAAACCTAATGCAAACTCCAAACGCGAAATAAATAACTACTCATGCATAAAAATAAACAACTAAATCAGGCTAAAAAATAAATAACATACTAGACTAAATCATGCTTAAATACAAAGTTTGGATGAAACGAAATACATGTCTCTCAAGTGGTACGTGGCATTGTATCCCGAGTGCAAACCACAATACCGTCCATTCGGATTCGGCTACGGAATTTACGTCCGAGTTTCCATCCGATATACCACAAAAGAAAACATGCATTCCGTTCATCTGGAATTCACATCATGCCTCATTAAACGACTCTCTTGCGATAGTATATTAAAATAAATAAAAGAAACGAAAGATAATAAATAAAGAAGGTGCCCTCAGGTCTAACCTCTTTTGTCGTCTCTCGAAAGTGCGTTACACGGCCGTCGGAAGGGTTGATATTCCGCAACTTTTCTGGTTCACTAATCCAACGTTTCTTCTCGCTGTTTCGCTGTTTGGACTGCTATTTTCACTCCGTTTCGCTGCTGTTTTTGTTGTATTTTCTGGTCACTATTTTTTTGGTAATTAGGGGACTGTTTTGTGGGTTATTTGGACTAGTTTGGGCTGCTGTTTTGGAAGGGTTTAGAGGGCAGTTTTTGTCACTGTTTTGGGCAGTTTTTGGACTGTTTTTTCAGTGCAGTCTAGGGTGTAATATGCGGTAGTTTTGGAGGCTATGTGCGTGCAGTCTGTGGTGGTGTTTTACGGCAGTTTAAGGGGGTTTATGGTGCGGCTATACTGGGCAGAAAAGAGGGGGTTTATGGTACGGCTATTTGGCAGTGAAGGAGCGTCTGAACTGGGCTGGTTTGATGGTGCATATGCGGCTGTAGAGAAAGGATTTAGGTGCATGAATTTGAGGGGCTGAGTGGAGGGGTCAGGTGCGTGAAGTTTAGGCTGCTGAGTGGGGCAGGTGCTTTGTGCGTGAGGGGGGCAATGCGTGAATGAGGCTGGTGCGTTTAATTAAATGGGGGAGTTGTGGACGTGGCTGCTGAATGAAGGAGGGCTTGCGTGAGTGATAGTGGCGTGTTGAAGGCTAATGCGTTGAAGGTGTTTGAGGGGGTATGTGTGGGGACATGTTTTAGGCAGTAACGTGAGTGATGTTCTTGTTTTGTTACGTGAAGGAGAGAGAGGTGAGTCGGCTGTGAGTGTTTAGGGTTTATTTGATGTGTTTTTTTGAGAATCAGCCAGGGAAAAGGGTTTGGATTTGTCCTCTTATGGGCTAGGGTTTCCCTCTCATGAGAAGGAAACAAGGAAAGGATATTTGTATTTTTGGTGGGGAATATATTTAAATTAGTTGGTGATTTATTTAGATTGAATTTGTGATTTATTTAAATTAAGAATTTAATTTAATTAGATTTTAATTTAATTTAATTAGTTTTAATTTAATTTAATTTAATTTGTGACATGTTTTAATTATTTCTTGGATTGGGCTTAGGTGAGATGGGCTTGGTGTGTGTCTTATTGATGTGTGGGCTTGGTGTGTGGTTTAAAACGGAAGTCCAACAAGCAAACCCGAAGCAAAACAAGCGAATAAAACCCAACAAAATACTGATTTCTGACTTTTCCCTTCCGACGTCCGTTTCCCGCGATTTCCGCAACTTTAAAGGTAGTGTCTCCAAATGAGACTCATCATATGGACTTATATGCAAAAATGCAGTGCCTACAGTCGCCCCCACTTTGATGGGACTTGTGCAGTGTGTGACAATGACAATCCTATCAAAGTTATGCATGCATTTTTACTTATCTGGCTCGCCAGCTGTTGCTTAACTTACTTGTTATCCTGAGATGCTTTGACCTTTGGGCTTTGTTCCCGAACTGCGTTGAGAGAGAGCTTTATTCTCCTGGGCTTTATTCCCGAGCTGTTTTGAAAGTGGGCTTTATTCCTCTAAGCTTTGTTCCCAAACCGTGTAAAGATAGGGCTTTATTTCTCTGGGCCTTGTTCCCGAACTGTTTTGAAAGTGGGCTTTATTCCTCTAGGCTTTTTCCAAACTGTATCAAGATAGGGCGTTATTCTCCTGGGCTTTGTTCCCGAATTATGTTGACTGTGGGCCTTATTCCTGAACTGTGTTGAATGTGGGCTTTATTCCCGAACTGTATTGAATGTGGGCTTTATTCCCTGGGCCTTGTTCCCGAACTGTTTCAAGATAGGGCGTTATTCCCCTGGGCCTTGTTCTCGAACTGTTTTGAAAGTGGGCTTTATTCCCCTAGGCTTTGTTCCCGAACTGTACTGAATGTGGGCTTTATTCCATGGGCCTTGTTCCCGAATTATTTTAACTGTGGGCCTTGTTCCCGAACTGTGTTGAATGTGGACTTTATTCCCGAACTGTACTGAATGTGGGCTTTATGCCATGGGCCTTGTTCCCGAATTATTTTAACTGTGGGCCTTGTTCCCCAACTGTGTTGAATGTGTGCTTTATTCCCGAAGTGTATTGAATGTGGGCTTTATTCCATGGGCCTTGTTCCCGAACCTGTTACTGATGTAGTAGGTCTTCGACCTCAAACTGGTACTGAGGTGGACCTCGCCCCCAGACTGATACTGATATGGGCCTCAACCCCAGACTGATACTCATATGGGCCTCAACCCTGGGACTCGTCCCCAAACTACTGATGTCATATTGATGCTTCTGATTGGCTTTCATTTGCCGCTTTCTCTTTTCCTTCTTCAAAACCTGTGAATACAAAACAAACACAAAACACTAAAAGGAATGCAAAATATGTTACGTGTATGTATGCATGCGTGAATGAGTTTCCCATCCCGTTGGGTTAGGTCTTCTGCCAATTCCCTTGATGACCATTCTTCTATTCCTTAGGGAAAATACTGTTTTCAAT
The DNA here is from genome assembly GCA_019454045.1 of Zanthoxylum bungeanum. NCBI lineage: Eukaryota > Viridiplantae > Streptophyta > Magnoliopsida > Sapindales > Rutaceae > Zanthoxylum > Zanthoxylum bungeanum. The sequence continues at coordinate 97,018 of SKCR01035314.1, read as the reverse complement.
CTACCCACATTGATCGGCTCGATGAACTCATTTCCTTCCAAGTCTGACAGTCTCACTGCCCCATTTCCCAATTTCTGAATGGATATCCTGTCCTTTCTGCTTGCTTCTTCCGAGGACTCTCTGTGTTCTAAACATCGTTGAGTATCATAGTGTCAGGGTTGAATGCTTTTGTCAAATATACTCATGTTACAGGTTGAAAAGATGAGACTCAGGCAAGTAAACGAAATGAACGCCTTTATTATCATAAAAAAAAAGGTCCGAACAAGCAGACAAAACCAATGTCTTTATTAAAAATGCTGGATCAAATAAGTTAGGGAGAACAGCTTCATCATTCGCATTATCGCCTTCTTCCTCGACCTAATGGTTCTTTACTACTGTTATCCCTTATCTCAATGCAAGAAGCCTGGTGGTTGAGAGTTTGGAGGACAAAGGTTTCAGGTAGGTCGGAGTTGATCATGTAGGTGGGTGGTGGAATGGAGTGGTAATTAGGTAAGAGATTTTTGTATGTGTTAGGTTGTTCTTTTTCTGGATTAGGTATTTTATGGGAGTCAATGAGGTTTTGGACCTCATGCCTAAGGCGGGTACAGTTGTCGGTGTCATGGCCTTTTTCTTGATGGAAGTAACAATACTGGTTTAGGTTCATGTGCGGTGGCACAGGATTTGGAAATGGCCTAGGTTCCAAAGGTTTTAGAAGTCCTTGCATCTTCAACTTTTCAAACACTTTTGACAAAGGTCTACCAAGATTGGAGAATCTCCTGTTCTTGACGGTAGCGACCTCGGCAGTAGCGGGCTTGGTCTCAGAAGGCCCCCCAAAAGTTCTTCTATTCTGGCCATAAAACTTTTTGTTTTCAGCCTCCTCTTCTTCAATATCCATAACAGTCTCTCTCAACTGTCGGAAATCCGCAATCATGGAGGTCATCCTCCTCAGCTTGCCATAAATTGAGGGCTTAGTACCCTTGATAATCATCTTGATTTGGTCATTCTCTGAGGGCCGAGTCTGCATTTTCAAAAGTTGGCTTCTCCAGTGATCCACATACTCTTTGAAACTTTCCTCCGATTTCTGCTTGGTATTCTCCAAATCGCGGAGTGACAAATCAATCTCCAAATCTGTAACATACTGTTTCAGAAAAGCTTCTGCCAGTTCCCTCTAGTTTTCCTTAACCTTTCTTTCAAGGCTATGATACCACACTACCGGTGCCCCCTCAAGTGACATCCCAAACATTTTCTGTACTTGGCGCTGTGGCAAGCCCACTGAACTCATAACTGAAACATATTGCCGAAGATGAACCCTCGGATCCCCGTTTCCATTGAACTTGGCTATATCCGGCATTTTGAACTGAGCCGACAGTTGTTCCTCAAAAGTCATTGTCTCATAGTCCAACAAGTCTTCATGTTTACCCTTTAGCTTACAGGTAACTGACTCCACCTGATCACGAAGTTTCTGTAATTCGGCCTGAGACCCGGCTATTCTCCCTACGGTATTCTCGGCCATATCATCATCAAAAGTGGGGATGTCATCCATGTTGGAGTTCTACGGTCCCAAGGATTGAATCAAAAGCATATAAACATGTGTGAATAACAACGACGAAGTTGCAGAATACTTACATCGATCGGTTGAGCGAAGCTACGACGAACAAAACTTGATTCTGCTCACTGTCACAACTCACTGCATTTTCTGTTTTGGCGTCCTTGTTGGATCATCTTCGTCAAGCTCCAAGCTTCGTCAAGTGATTCCCGGCTCATGGGTGGACTTCCCTATCACCTTTGCATGACTTCGTAGTGTGCTAGCACTCCCGATTTTGCCACAAAATCGCGACTCTAATCTTCCCTTTTCCTCTTGGCTCACGGCAGTTCACTGCCAAAACCAGTGAAGAAATGTTGCCTCATTGGCGAGAGAGAGAGAGACGAGAGAATGAGAGAATTATGTGGTTTGATTCCAAATTTGTGTATCTAATACACACATGTGAAGTTCAAATTCATTTCATGTGCATTTGGCTTTCAAAAAGTCAAGCAATAATGGCACCAACCACTTCTATCAACTCACATCACTCATGAACAGTGACTTGCGTCAATCACTCAAAGTGAAAGACATCCATCACTTGATTGACGAATGATGTGACGCTAGATGCGACTAGCGATTTGACGCTTGATTTGACTTGTGTGCCGCACTCGAATTCGAAATGCGAATGCGCTCGTAAATAATCCCGGGCTCGGGTTCGCTAATTCCAAATTAACGAATTTTTCGTTGCGTCATAATTAAATCTAATTTAATTAAATAATCATGCCAAGCATAATTACTAGTCACGTCGCTAACGAATTAATTCTAAATTAATTCGTTCACCCGAATTAAAATCTAATTTTAATTCCGCGTCGAAATCTAATTTCGTTTAATATATCGAATATATTAATTCTTCGATTAATTCCAAATTAATCGTTATATCTCTTTATTTGATATTTTATCCCAGATAAAATATCTCCGCAATTAATCCTAGATTAATTTTCTCTCTCTTCTAATTAATCCCGGATTAATTAAGAGTGCGAGTCATACGTCATTGGTGAATCTTTGGGAAGCGACCCATGAGATCCCCAGATATTTTGGAAGTAAATTCGGTCGTCGGACTATCCGAACACGTAAGTACCAAGTACTACGTTTATACCGATTTACAAGACAAGGTTGGCTTCTAGCAAAGCGCCATGCCTACCCAATTCTCCGAAAATATCCTTACAGGAATAAGGATCTATATCAGGCGTAGTATACGTGGTATTGCGTATGTCGATCCAGTATCGGATGTCACGTGCTAGGCCTGGGGCTGGAATTGTGTTTGTCCCGTACGAAGCACATATCGGATCTCTGGTAACTAGTCTCTTTATCGGATAAACATGACCTAGTCATAATATCCCGATAGCTCGAGCATATAAGAGAACAAGTTCTGTATCCTATGTGACCATCATCTCCATTATGACTGGAGTGATACCTCCATCTCGACATCACACCCAAAACATTACGATTCTCAATATTTCAAGCATTGGCATACACAGAACCTGTTAAATTCCTGGACGACCGCAACCAAAGTATATTGATTGTCGCAAGTATTAGCGGTGCAAGTCTCAGGTTAAGACCAAATACACCTACCCTGATTTCGGACTTCCATAGACACATAATCATACTACCAATGGAATTCCGAGGGGGTCTATCCAGAGCGAAGCTGTTTCCCGTACCATCGGTAAAAAACAACCTCTTATTACACTTGCATGAGTATCATATACCCAAATATATGAGAACTATGCCGTTGTGCCCTCACAAACGCGCACAAGTGTAATACTAGTCTTTACGCATTTATCGATGTCCAATCTCGATAATGCTCTGACTAGGGATATTTAATGATTAATCCTTCGTGGAATGATACTGTCTCATATCATTCTCAATCCAGGAACTAATCATAGAGTCCTCCTATCATTTTTACATCTAGGTGATCTAATCATAAATGATAAGAGTGCAATCTCCTTTGTCACATAGTTAATTTGTACAACAAAACCATGATCTGTAGAAATAGTGACGCTATGGGTCATAATTGTCCAACAATCCCCAACCCATTCGGAGGCTCCTCACGCCTCACATTCTCAGAATTTCCCCCACCACGGGGCACAACCATACTAGCCACAGCAGTAACCAAGGTTTGTAACTATTCAGTAATCTTAGTGAGACCATTCTCTAGTTGATCCATGCGAGATACCTCATTTTATGATCCACTCATATTTGTTATTGGCCTCTTAGTGAGTCTTCCCTAACCCAACGAGAATTTATGATATTTCTTTTAAAATTATCAGTTAGCATGTATGCGTGCAATGCATGTAATATATAAGCCCATAAAAAATTTCATACTAGTTGGCCCATTATCATTTTAAAGTGTTCAATCACGCTATTGCGCGGTACAAACTTGTCCCAGTTGAAAAGGCCCAACAGGTTTACACTTTGTAACAACGTAGCTACGCAACTCCAAATGATGAGAAGCCCACACATAAAATGGCCCATCGGTATTTTAGAAGCTTTTGGCCCAATTGTCAAAGGACACGAACTCGTCCCAGTTTAAATGGCCCAACGAGTTCATATCTATTGACAAAAAGTCCAACTGGATCCAAATGACGACGGCCCAAAACATAAGCATAGAACAAATAATTTCTACTAGTTTTGCGACTAAGGTTCACATACGGGTTTACGGGAGTGCGGACAAAGGCTCTCGCTGACGAAGGATTGCCCACAACTAGGACTCCCCACTAAAGGGTTCAAACGACCAAGTGAGTGCACATTTTTTATACCTTAAGGTACGTGCCAACGAGTTATGGTGTGTGACTGACTGTCAAACGGATTTCCCGTTGTAGATTCCCCAGAGGGAGGGTGGAGTGAACTCTCTTAAATACCCAAGCCTCTTAGGCTCTTGGTGACAGGAATAAACAACGAATCCTCCAAATTAGTCCATCACAGTAAGCTACGAGTAAATGATTATCTAGGTGCCTTCACAACTTTTCCTTATAGAAAGGTAGTGAGTGAAAGAAGACACCAAACCATCACCTAGCCTTAATAATGCCTTTGATTAAACCACCTCAACCCACAATAGACACGGTTAACTTAAAGCACAAATCACAAACATTACAAGACATTGTTTCGGGGCCGATTCTCTATCCCAAGTGGAGTCACCAGACTGTGGGACACAGAAATCGGTGACGCTATTCTAGGCTCGCGGCCTAGTTGGGAGTACAAAATAGCTCGCGGGGAACTAAACCGGAGAAATAACATGGAGTCACTCTTGGATAGTTATGACCCATAGCGTCACTATTTGTACAGATCATGGTGTTGTTGTACAAATTAACTATGTTACAAAGGAAATTGCTCTCTTATCATTTGTGATTAGATCACCAAGATGTATAAATGATAAGAGGTCCTTATGATTAGTTCCTGGATTGAGATGATATGAGACAGTATCAATCCACGAAGGTTTAATCATTAAATATCCCTAGTCAGAGTATTATCGAGATTGGACATCGATAATGCGTAAAAGACTAGTATTACACTTGTGCTCGTTGTGAGGGCATAACGACATAGTTCTCATATATTTGGGTATATGATACTCATGCAAGTGTAGTAGGAGGTTGTGTTTTACCGATGGTACGGAAAACAGCTTCGCTCTGGATAGACCCCTCAGAATTCCATTGGTAGTATGACTATGCATCTATGGAAGTCCGGAATCAGGGTAGGTGTATTTGGTCTTAACCTGAGACTTGCACCGCTAATACTTGCGACAATCAATATGCTTTGGTTTTAGGTCGTCCAGGGCTTTAACAGGTTCTGTGTATGCCTCTGCTGGGTATATTGAGAATCGTAGTGTGTTGGGTGTGATGTCAAGACGGAAGTATCACTCCAATCATAGTGGAGATGATGGTCACGTATGATACAAAACTGGTTCTCTTATGTACTGTAGTCATCGGGATAAAATGACTAGGTCATGTTTATCCGATAAAGAGACTAGTTACCAGAGATCCGATATGTGCTTCGTACGGGGCATACACAATTCCAGCCTCAGGCCTAGCACGTGACATCCGATACTGGATCGAGATACGTAATACTACGTATACTATGCCTGATATAGATCACATATTCCTGTAAGGATATTTCTGGAGTATTGGGTAGGCTTGGCGCTTTGCTAGAAGCCAACCTTGTCTTGTAAATCGGTACAAACGTAGTACTAGGTACGTACGTGTTCGGATAGTCTGACGACCGGATTTACTGCCAACATATCCGGGGAACTCATGGGTCACTTCCTGAAGATTCACCGATGACGTATGACTCGCACTTTATTAATCTGGGATTAATTAGACGAGAGAGAAAATTAATATGGGATTAATTACAGGTATATTTTATCTAGGATAAAATATTAATTAAAGAGAGAGAACGATTAATTTGGAATTAATCGATAAATTAATATATTCGATATATTAAACGAAATTCGATTTCGACGCGGAATTGAAATTAGATTTTAATTCGGGCGAACGAGTTAATTTAGAATTAATTCGTTAGGGAACCTGAGCCCGGGTGATTTTGCTAGGCATAATTATTTAATTACGTCGCATCGAAAAATTCATTAATTTAGAATTAGCGAACCCGAGCCCGGGAGTGTTTGCGAGCGCACTCTCATTTCGAATTAAAGTGCGACACACAAATCACTTCAAGCGTCAAATCGCTAGTCACATCAAGCATCAAATCATTAGTCACTTTGAGTGATGTGACAACTTATCACTTGATTGATTGAGTGATGTGAATAGTTGATAGGAGTGGTTGGTAAAGCTTTAATGCCATTTGACTTTTTGGAATAAGAAAATGGTAAATGAATTTTAGAAATTAAAAAGTGTATTAGATACACATTTTTTGCAACCAACACAAAACAACTCTCCTCTCTTTCTCTTCATCTCTCTCACCTGACCATGGGCTGATTTTCTTCACTGGTTTCACCGAAAATCACAAGGAGATGATGAGTGTTTTTGTGGCAAAAATCAAGAGTGCTAGCACACATTCGGAGTCTTACGAAGGTGATAGGGAAACCTACTTCTGAGCAAGGAATCAACACGAAGCTTGGAGCTTGATGGAGATCACCTTGGATCGAAAATTTAAGAACCAAAACCAGTGGACTGCCGAGCCTTGGAGGAGGAGAAGGAATTTTGTTCATCACCGCATCGTCTCAACCGCTCAATGTAAGTATTCCGAAACTTCCTCGATGTATTCACATGTTGTTTCTTTGCTTGAATCGATTCTCGAGACTTAGAGAACTCCAACAATGGTATCAGAGCATTGATTAAGCATGCAACTTGATTTAGGGTTAAAATTGGGTAAAATATATTTGAGCATGATTTAATGAAATTGGATGGTTTGGTATGCTTAAATGATGTTTAATTGAAGATTGATTGGATCAATTTCAAGAAAAATGGTTTGGAACAATTTTCCCCAATTTTTGAGGCTTGGCCGAGAATGTCATACCCTAAAAGTCTTGGATTTTTTGATTTTTGATTCATTGGATGAGTTGGAATCATGTTAGGAATATTGATTTAATATTGAACTGGATTTAATTGGATTGAATTCGTATCGGACATCAAAATGCCCAAATTGCCGAGACTTGAAAAGTATTTATGGGTTTGATTTTTGTTAAAACGTGTTGGACATGTTTTAATGTTTAAAAGCATGATTAATTAAGCTAAATAGTGTTTTGGAAATATTTATTTGGGTAATTAATTATGCTATACACTTTGTTTAATTAAATATGAAATTTGGAATTTTTGTAGTTTAATTAAAAGGGCTTAAATTGGATTTGGGCTTGTAAAGTTGTTATTGGGATTATTGGGCTTGGTTGTAACAAGATTGGTTTAGGAAAATTGGTTGGATCCAATTGGGCCCAAAACCATTTCCATAAAGTCCAATTATGACTAATGGACCTTTAACTTTAATTGGGCCTAATGGGCCTAAATTGGTTTCTAGGCATATAAGGGTGATTCCTTTAAATGGGCTTTAGTCTTTGGGTTTGACCCAAGTTGACCAAAAGTCCACGCCTTATGAAATTAATTAAAAGCCCATTGGACTTTAATTAAATTGACATTGGATGTTAATCGGGCTTTGAGACCCGTAACGATTAAATTTGGAATTTAAGTCGTAAAGGTTTATTAATAAAGTGTAATATTTAATTTGGAATTAAATATCGAATTAGTATTAAATACATATTAAATTGATTTAATGTTATAGTTTAATTTAATTCAAGAATTAGTACTTTGAGTACTTATTCGCAAAAACGAGTTTGACTCGCGCAAAATCAAATCGTTGTTTGAACATTGGATGGTCATTAATTATCAGATTAATTAATTGGATTAGATTGATTGATAACATGCTTGTGTGAATACATGGTTGCGATGCATGAATAATGTATATCAGATGGATATTAGATGGGTGGGGAAATTTTGGAAATTGTTGTAATAAATTTAGAATTTATTAATTGGACCTGCGTTTCCAGCCTATTACCTCTTTGACTCTGTATATTTCTCTTCTCACCTATTCCCCTCAATGTAAATGAGGTTTCTTTAGAAGTGTTATGTAACGGGTAGAAGCAATACTTGTGCTAGCGGGAGAGAGGAAAGAGAGAGATTTGATATAGGATCAATGTGTTAAGCATCCATCCGCATATCATTATTATATTTATATATGCGCCTTATTATGTGTTTAGAATGCATGTTTAAGGGTGTATGATGATGAGACCTTAACAAAGATAATAAATTGGTTGCCAATTTGCACGCGAAAAACCCTCACAAAATATTAAGCATTTTTCCTTCCATTGAGTGATTCTTACTCAAGATCTAAGACTGGCATTGGTTTGTTGGCCAAATTCAAGGCCTTTGTCCGTCAATCCGTCAAGGATGTGTTTGAATCACGAGAGCTTTATTCCATATTGGTGTCTTGTCCAAGTCGTGATTTTTTGGCCAAAGTCAAGATCACTTCTTGTCCATCGACATTGATTACGAAGCTTTCCATGGTCAGTGAGTTCCGCTTAACTGGGATCACTAAGTTTGTTGTGGCAAAGCCAAGGCTTAGTTGATTCAGAGGAAAAAGGTTAGGCAATATATTAGATATATTGGCATATATAGGATATATGTTTCGGACTTGGATGTCCCCATACTGGATCTAGGAATTGGATGGGATCCAATTGATCTTAGAGATCTACCTAGTTAATTATCATAAAATTTATTGGCCATAGTCAAGATTGTGTGTTATTTAACGGGATCCTAGCCTACTAGGAAACAAGGTTTCCCGAGTACTCCACAGAGGGTTAGAGGCTCGCCAAAAAATAGTGGGAAACAAGTATTAAATTTGCAATACTCGTTTAGTTACTTGCCATACGCGCTCATATCAAATTATTCGTCAAATAAATTAATATATTAGTTGGACTAGTATTTAATTGTTGTTTTATTAAAACAGTTGGACTGTATTCAAACAATTTCAATTGATAGTTGATTATATAATTGGATTATAGTAATCAATATAATTGAATTTAATCAATTGAATTATATTTGATTATATAGTTAGACTATAGTAATCATCATAATGAATAGTACCTAAAATCGTTGATTAAATAGTTGGACTATTAGAATCAAGATAAAATTGAAAGATTGACATTTAAAACATAATCCTAGGGAAAATGTATTTAAATGGTTTAATTTTCAAATTGGGAATAAAATTTCAGGATGGTCCTGGAAACTAATAAGTTACTTTATTTGATAAAATAACATATTAGGCCTAAGCCCGGAGTTAAGCAAATAAGTGGAACATGATATTTGGAATATATTCATGTGATGATAACTTTAATGCTTAATCCATTATACTTGTCATATAGACTCCTTAATTTCTTAATCAGAACTAAGGATTAGATCCTTAAAGTATGATAATCAAATTAAAGGATCTTCATAGATCTATTTTAGGTCTTAGAAGAACTATATTGCAATAATAAACTCATGGAGAGGTAATGGCTATACTCAAGGAGTCAAAGCCAAAGATTGCAATAAGGCAAGAAGCACAAGGCGCATCTTATTTCGACATTCCGGAAGGCCAAGGCTTGGCCAAAGGCTTCTGGGGTACCGAAAAGGGCAAAGGCAAAGTCATTAGAATCTTCTGGGAAGATAAAGGACATATCCCAAAATGTCTGCCTAAATTATGTCAAACGGGATCGCGGAAGCGTGATTGCCGTTTGAACAAAGCAGACATGAAGGAATTGAAGACGAGCAAGGCTCTGACTTCAAGTATGTTTGTTATAATATGTTCACTATTAGTATTAAAGTTGGATTTTAAATACTTAGTGTGGTACATAAATATGTATTGATGTGCAGAATCTGCTATGAGCAGGATACTGACTTCAGTTGAGATTAATCTGCGAATTGGAGACGGGACGAAAGTCGCTGTTTTAACCGTAGATACCTAAGTTTAGGAACTACCCTCTGGGTGTGTACTTAAATTAGGAAACTATTAAAATGTAACTAGTTTGACTAGAAACATTATCTCTATATCAGAGTATAATCAGTTGCGGATATACCTTTATATTCTAGAACACTAAAGTGTTTCATTTTATAAAGATGATATTGAGATAAACACATTAGATGTGAATAACAGAATTTATATTTTGAATATAAATAAATCTCAAAAATATGACATGACAAACAAATAGCTTAAACTGATTTGATTAGAAGAGACTTAATTGTGGCATCGTTGTCTGGGACACAATTAAACAAGACTCGTATATCCACGCTTTTGAAGAGTGGATACTAGGATAAATTTGATTCTATTCAAATAAAGTCTACGAATCTAGTTTATTGGGCAAAGTGCCTAAAACACTCTTTACTTGGTAAAAATGTTAGTGCAACCGATCTCTTAGCCCTAGTTCATAGTGAAGCAAGTGGGCCCATGTCTAGCTAGGCTAGAGGTGGATATGAATGTTTCGTGACCTTTACGGATGTGGCATCGCGTTATGGTTATATGTTTCCTTTGAAACACAAATCGGAAACTTTTAAAGTTTCGACACGAAATAAACAAACAGACCGGCTAAAGTATTAAAACGTCACGGTTAGACCATGATGAAAATACTTAAGCAATAAGTTTCTTAAATACATGAAAGAGTATAATATTCTTTCAATGAGGACTCCTCACGGAACACGTCAATTGACGGTGTGTTCGAACTGAGTAACCGAATTTTGTTGGACATGATAAGGTTAATCATGAGTCGCTTTGAGCTACCATTTCCTTCAACGGATACGCATTAACAGTGCAGAAATTATTTAGAATAAGGTTCCATAAAAATCTGTTTGACAGACTTCATATTAGATATGAACAGGAAAGAAACCGGGTTTCTCATTCCTGATGATTTGGGTATGCTAGGCATATGTTTGGATGATACCAAACTAGAACCCAAATCGGATAAGTGCCTAAGTTGTAGGTTATCCTAGGGATACCAAAGTATAGTACTTATACAACTCACAAGAGAACAATGTAATTGTTGCTCACCATACGTTTTTCCTGAGAGGAATACCGATATGCAATGATAAGTGGGAGGAAAGTAAAACTCGATGAAAATCAGAGTAATACTATTACAGGCATCGAGTCCTAATGGAACATATATAGTTCATCAAGGATGAAACTATACCAATCATCTTCGAATACATAAGAACCACGTAAGTTGGAGAGATTCAGAAACCAACCTGGGGTATGGGTTTCTGATCTCACCTCATAAAGATGTCAATCTTATTGAGGAATACGAACTGACTACGTATGAGGAAGTGATACAAGGTATTGACTCCGTATTATGGCAAAGTGCCATATAATCCGAAATGGATTCCATGTATATCAACTTAGTTTGGATACTAGTTGATGTACCGCAAGGCATTGTGCCTATTGGTACTATTTAGTCTTCAAGGAAGACATACATGGAAGGCAACATACCAACGTACTAAGCTAGGCTTGTAGCGAAAATGTATCGTTATCAACATTGTGTCGATTACGACAAAACCTTTTAACTGTTGCCACGGTAAATCCATTTGGATAATGCTTGCTGATGCTACATGTTTCATTTATGAAATATGACAGCTGAACGGAAAATCGCTTTCCTGAAAAGGAAACCTTTTGGAGGATGTTTTCAACATCCTGACGGTTTTGTCGTACCAAAACTAGCAAACAAGGTTTGCAAGTTATTCGATCCATGGATGGATTGAAGCAAGCATTGGATTCTTGGAACTATCGTTTTGATGTAATCATAATGATGTATGATTTAATTCAAAACGAAATGATTCTTGTGTATATAAGAAGGTTAGTGGGAGCACACTGACAGTGAAAGTCCTAAATAATGATAATATGTCATTTCTTGGAAATGACATTCCCATAATATAATCGGTGAAAGCTTGGCTTTCGAAAAAAAAAATTCTCCGTAGATTTCTTGGGAGAAAACAACCTTTATTCTAGGAATAAAGATCTACTGGGATAGATTTAAAGTTGTTGACACTCTCCGAGAAATCGTACATTAATAAATGTACGCGACCTGGTGTCTCATACGCTTTGAGCATATGGATTCACAATCGGGCCAATCCAAATGATAGTCATGGGATTGATGTTAAGAACATCCTTGAGTATCTTAGAGGAACTAAAGATGCTTTCTTAAACTATGGAGAAGGAGAACTTGAAGTGACTGGGATCACTGTGGCAAGTTTCCTAACCGATAAAAACGACTATAAGTCATGACAAAGGTACTACAAAGTTTGAATAACGGAACAATGAGCTGGAAATCTTCCAAGCAAGATACTGTTACCGAATAAACAACAAAAATGGATTATTGTTGCAGCTGAGGCAGCAATAGAAGCCATTTGGGTCGATAACAAATCTAATTAGATTAGATATAGTTCTGTTAGCAGCTGAGCTAGGCTACAGCGCAGGCTAAAGAACTAATGGTCTCATCAACGATCGAGATATATACTTCGATATTCATCTGATTCGTTCGGATCATACATCGTGGCGATGTGATGATCGAATAAATCGCATCAGATGATAATCATTCAAATCCGCTCACGAAAGTCTTTTTTCAGTAATTTGAGCGAACCGTACATAGTTCACGTGTAAGACACTCGAGTGACTGGCTATAGGCCAAGTGGGAGATTGTTGGACAGTTATGACCCATAGCGTCACTATTTGTACAGATCATGGTGTTGTTGTACAAATTAACTATGTGACAAAGGAAATTGCTCTCTTATCATTTGTGATTAGATCACCAAGATGTATAAATGATAGGAGGTCATTATGATTAGTTCCTGTATTGAGATGATATGAGACAATATCAATCCACGAAGGTTTAATCATTAAATATCCCTAGTCAGAGTATTATCGAGATTGGACATCGATAATGCGTAAAAGACTAGTATTACACTTGTGCGCGTTGTGAGGGCATAACAGCATAGTTCTCATATATTTGGGTATAGGATATTCATGCAAGTGTAGTAGGAGGTTGTGTTTTACCGATGGTACGGAAAACAGCTTCGCTCTGGATAGACCCCTCAGAATTCCATTAGTAGTATGACTATATGTCTATGGAAGCCAGAATCAGGGTAGGTGTATTTGGTCTTAACCTGAGACTTGCACCGCTAATACTTGCGACAATCAATATGCTTTGGTTTTAGGTCGTCCAGGGCTTTAACAGGTTCTGTGTACGCCTCTGCTGGGTATATTGAGAATCGTAGTGTGTTGGGTGTTATGTCAAGACGGAAGTATCACTCAGTCATAGTGGAGATGATGGTCACGTAGGATACGAAACTGGTTCTCTTATGTACTGCAGTCATCGGGATAAAATGACTAGGTCATGTTTATCCGATAAAGAGACTAGTTACCAGAGATCCGATATGTGCTTCGTACGGGGCATACACAATTCCAGCCTCAGGCCTAGCACGTGACATCCGATACTGGATCGAGATACGTAATACTACGTATATTATGCCTGATATAGATCACATATTCCTGTAAGGTTATTTCTGGAGAATTGGGTAGGCATGACGCTTTGCTAGAAGCCAACCTTGTCTTGTATATCGGTACAAACGTAGTACTAGGTACGTACGTGTTCGGATAGTCCGACGACCGGATTTACTGCCAACATATCCGGGGATCTCATGGGTCGCTTCCCGAAGATTCACCGATGACGTATGACTCGCACTTTATTAATCTGGGATTAATTAGACGAGAGAGAAAATTAATCTGGGATTAATTACGGGTATATTTTATCTAGGATAAAATATTAATTAAAGAGAGAGAACGATTAATTTGGAATTAATCGATAAATTAATATATTCGATATATTAAACGAAATTGGATTTCGACGCGGAATTGAAATTAGATTTTAATTCGGGCGAATGAGTTAATTTAGAATTAATTCGTTAGCGACGCAAATAATGATTTTGCTAGGCATAATTATTTAATTACGTCGCAACGGAAAATTCGTTAATTTAGAATTAGCGAACCCGAGCCCGGGAGTGTTTGCGAGCGCACTCGCATTTCGAATTAAAGTGCGGCACAAAAATCACTTCAAGCGTCAAATCGCTAGTCAAATCAAGCGTCAAATCATTAGTCACTTTGAGTGATGTGACAACTTGTCATTTGATTGATTGAGTAATGTGAATAGTTGATAGAAGTGGTTGGCAAAGCTTTAATGCCATTTGACTTTTTGGAAAAAGAAAATGGTAAATGAATTTTAGAAATTAAAAAGTGTATTAGATACACATTTTTTGCAACCAACACAAAAAAACTCTCCTCTCTTTCTCTTCATCTCTCTCACTCAGCCATGGGCTGATTTTCTTTACTGGTTTCACCGAAAATGACAAGGAGAAGATGAGTGATTTTTGTGGCAAAAATCAAGAGTGCTAGCACACATTCGGAGTCTTGCGAAGGTGATAGGGAAACCTAATTATGAGCAAGGAATCAACACGAAGCTTGGAGCTTGATGGAGATCACCTTGGACCGAAAATTTGAGAACCAAAACCAGTGGACTGCCGAGCCTTAGAGGAGGAGAAAAATAATTTTGTTCATCACCGCATCGTCTCAACCGCTCGATGTAAGTATTCCGCAACTTCCTCGATGTATTCACATGTTGTTTCTTTGCTTGAATCGAACCTCGGGACTTAGAGAACTCCAACAGTCGCCACCCGGTGTGAACCGGGACAAAGATTTAAGGCCGCACTCACCCCACGCTAGGGAAGACCTCAAACCTGTTGGGTTCGGAATGGTCCCTTACTTATGCCACTTGTAATGATGTGATTTGTGAAATATCTTAACCGAATCTACGCAACATGCTCAAGAACAACCTATATCTAGTTCATGTTCAGAAAGATAAATCTTATGTCTAAGTTTGCATGCTTGGAAAGTAAGTCCTCATAACACAGGACAACACACGAAAATCTTATGAACATGTTTCAATTATATAATGCGAAAAGCAAACAACAACATAAACCTAATGCAAATTCCAAACGCAAAAACAAATAACTACTCATGCATAAAAATAAACAACTAAATCAGGCTAAAAAATAAATAACATACTAGACTAAATCATGCTTAAATACAAAGTTTGGATGAAACGAAATACGTGTCTCTCAAGTGGTACGTGGCATTGTATCCCGAGTGCAAACCGCAATACCGTCCATTAGGATTCGGCTACGGAATTTACGTCCGAGTTTCCATCCGATATACCACAAAATAAAACACGCATTCCGTTCATCCGGAATTCACATCATGCCTTAATAAACGACTCTCATGCGATAGTATATTAAAATAAATAAAAGAAACGAAAGATAATAAATATAGAAGGTGTCCTCAGGTCTAACCTCTTTTGTCGTCTCTCGAAAGCGCATTACACGGCCGTCGGAAGGGTTGATATTCCCCAACTTTTCTGGTTCACTAATCCAACGTTTTTCCTCGCTGTTTCGCTGTTTGGACTGCTATTTTCACTCCGTTTCGCTGCTGTTTTTGTTGTATTTTCTGGTCACTATTTTTTTGGTAATTAGGGGACTATTTTGTCGGTTATTTGGACTGGTTTGGGCTGCTGTTTTGGAATGGTTTAGAGGGCAGTTTTTTTCACTGTTTTGGGCAGTTTTTGGACTGTTTTTTCTGTGCAGTCTAGGGTGCAATATGCGGCAGTTTTGGAGGCTATGTGCGTGCAGTCTTTGGTGGTGTTTTGCGGCAGTTTAAGGGGGGTTTATGGTGCGGCTATTTGGCAGTGAAGGAGCGTCTGAACTGGGCTGGTTTGATGGTGCTTATGCAGCTGTAGAGAAAGGATTTAGGTGCATGAATTTGAGGGGCTGAGTGGAGGGGTCAGGTGCGTGAAGTTCAGACTGCTGAGTGGGGCAGGTGTTTTGTTCGTGAGGGGGGCAATGCGTGAAGGAGGCTGGGGCGTTGAATTAAATGGGGGAGTTGTGGACGTGGCTGCTGAATGAAGGAGGGCTTGCGTGAGTGATAGTGGCGTGTTGAAGGCTAATGGGTTGAAGGTGTTTGTGGGGGTATATGTGGGTACGTGTTTTAGGCAGTAACGTGAGTGTTGTTCTTGTTTTGTTACGTGAAGGAGAGAGAGGTGAGTCGGCTGTGAGTGTTTAGGGTTTAGTTGATGTGTTTTTTGTGAGAATCAGCCAGGGAAAAGGGTTTGGATTTGTCCTCTTTTTATAAGAGTGGGCTAGGGTTTCCCTCTCATGAGAAGGAAACAAGGATCATGCAATAATGAGGGATATCTAATTTAATTATTAAAGGAAAGGATATTTTTATTTTTGGTGGGGAATATATTTAAATTGATTGGAGATTTATTTAGATTGGATTTGTGATTTATTTAAATTAGGAATTTAATTTAATTAGATTTTATTTTAATTTAATTTCAATTTAATTAGTTTTAATTTAATTTAATTTAATTTGTGACATGTTTTAATTATTTCTTGGATTGGGCTTGGGTGAGATGGGCTTGGTGTGTGTCTTAGTGATGTGTGGGCTTGGTGTGTGGGCTTGGTGTGTGGTTTAAAACGGAAGTCCAACAAACAAACCCGAAGCAAAACAAGCGAATAAAACCCAACAAAATACTGATTTCCGACTTTTCCCTTCCGACGTCCGTTTCCCGCGATTTCCGCGACTTAAAAGGTAGTGTCTCCAAATTAGACTCATCATAGAGACTTATATGCAAAAATGCAGTGCCTACACATGAAAGGCTATTTGGTATCGAACCAAAAATCACCATATTCTCATTCTCTACATCACCTCACGTGGTGAGAAGATTTTGCTCACTGGCGCCATTGTGTTGTGTAACGGGGCTCGTTTTGTTTTGATTTTAATACAGAAAAATTAGGAAACATTAATGGGTTCTCTAAGACTATTGTAGGGGTATTTTTATTGAAAACACACCTGAAACACAGTGGGGTTCACGGAAAAGAAGGGTTGTTTCGGTAGTGAGCTGTGCTCAATTTCGGGTCCAAAACAGTCCAGGTCTAAGCAGCTGTTCGTGGGGCTGTTCCGTGGCTGAAATTTTATTAAAAACAGAAGAAAAATTTCAGTGAATGAGCTGGTCACATTCGGCCAAGCAAAGGAATGGCAGAAATTTTTTAGATCTGAGTAGCTGTTCGGGGGCTGAAATTTTATTAAAAACAAAAGCAAAATTCCAGTGAAGGAGCTGGTCACATTTGACCAAACAAGGGGAAGGGCATAAATGTTTTTCAAGGCCGATCCCGGGTGCTTAATGCGCTTCCGCTGCGCTAGGAAATCAATTCCTACAATTGGTAGTAGAACGATGTTGAAAAGTGTTGTTTACCCTTCTTTTTTTCATTTAAAGTTAATGTTTTTATTTGTTTATATGAGATATAAATAATTATTTACATGTTTAGTTGAGTAGGCACAAATTAATATTCATGAGATGAATGTTTATTGTTGATTCATGTGATGAATATTTTTTTACATTGATCGTAAATTTTTCCGGCTCTTATTTTATGTTGTTTTTTGGTTTTGGGAATGTAAGGCCATAAGACCTATTTGACAAATGTTATAATTATATTTTCCTATGTAAAATTTTATTTTATGTAATGTGGAGTACCAAAACCGCAAAAGGAGTCAACACCGCGATGGAGCAAGATTTGAAGACCATGGGAAGCCTTGGAAATTTTATGTACTAATTAGATTAGTGTAGAAAAAATAAGAGTCATATAGCTTAGGGTGACTACTCTTGCATTTTCACATGCTATATCATGTTTTGGATGCATAAATATTCTAGACATAAAATATGATTTTATGCAATTTAAAAGGGTTAAATTGGAATATGATATGCATGGAAAATGAATTATTTAGATTAATTGGTTTAACGGTTTAAAAATTGGAAATTCTAAAATTATAGGCTTAATAAGTGCATCATGAATTTCATTGGTATAAATGATGGAAATGCGGACGTAAAATTCATAGCCGATTCCGAATAGATGGTAGTTTTGTCTGCACTCGAGATACAACTTCACATACCATTGGAATTTATAAAGCGCTTAGATTGATTAAATGGTTTAATTAAAATTTTGTCCACTTTAGAATTTTAAATTTTAAACTAGTAAGTGTTCCAATATTTTAAGAGTTCAAATATATTAGGTCACTAAACCTAACTTAATTAAATTAGTTTAATTGAGTAAAATAATTAGTAGAGACTAATAGATATTAGTAAGTTAAAATTTTAAGAGTTAAAATTGGTACGATCACTAATAGTGCACTAGTGTAAATGAAAGTTATGTTTTAGTCGTGCATAAATTTATAGACACTAGTGAATTAAAATATTAGATATTTTAAAGTAGAAACCTTAAAGTTAAAATAGTGAGTGGGAGAGGGATGTGCGACAATATATCCCGCGATTTTCGTTGTTAGTCTGAAAACGTGAGATTCAATAGGCGCCTCGAGACGTCTTTATTTTCGTCCCCCTACGGATGGTGTCCATTTTGGGTCAATATCAAGTTTGGAGTCTGAGAGGATATGGACTCTAGATGTATCTTGTTAAATGACCTATCCTACGGCATCACTTCACTAGTTAAGTCTAAGGGTTCCGAAACAACAGGTTACACTCACGAAGGAACGATTAAATGTTAATCGAAACTCCTTGATCCAGTTAAACGGTGGTTGGTTAATATATGAACAATGTTCAAAAATACGAATAACGCCTCGAGGCGGTCGACCTTTGAGGCGCGAGGCAGATCGCTTTGAGACGGCGAGGTGGACGCCTCAATCAAAACGTCAAAAAAATTAATAATTTGTTTAATAGTTAACAAATCACATTAAATATAGTACTAAAATAAACTATTTGAACATACTTCCGATTTAGTAACCAACTTAACAAGTAATAAAATATATCATTACCATAATTACTAATTTCTAATTATAATTTAGTACCGAACTTAATAAGTATAAGTAATAAAGTGTAAAAACAGAAACAAAAATTTAAAGAATAGAAACGAATTACAGAAATAATAATAATAATAATAAAATCTATGATAATATTACAAAAAAAGCTATAATAATAATAATAATAATAATAATAATAATAATAATAATAATAATAATAATAAGACAAAAGATCGACAGTTTGGTTGAGAGAGAAACTAAGACAGAGAAGATCGGCAGTTTGGTTGAGACTAGGTTGTATGGCAACAGAAACGGAAAACGCGACACGATACGAAACAAAAACAGGAAACGTCTTTTTCTAAAATTTTAGGATATGAAACATTGAGGAAACGTTAAATAAAATAAAATAATTATATATATCAATAATGTAGTAATTTAAAATTTAGAATAAAAAATATGTTTGTGAACATGAGAATAACCAAAAAATTAATAAAAAAAAAATAAAAAATTAAGTTTGAACTTAAATAATGTAATTATTTAACATATAAAGTATGATCCTACTAGAAATAAGTTGTAGAAGCAAAAACAGTAACCCAACCTTGGGCTATTTTTTTTTGTCTCTCTGCAACCTAGTAATTATATACTTTGTTATTTTCTTAAAGCACAGTAACGCAACAGAAAAATTAATATATTGAAGTATGATACTACTCCAAATAAATTGTGAAATAAATTTTTATACTATAAATCCCTATGGGAAAGGACACACAGAAATGTAAAATAAAATAATGAAAGATAATTATAACGGTCCACGTACAAAGACATTGGAAAGCAAAAAAACAAATAAATAATGGTGAGTGAAAAAAAATAATTTTCAACTTTACTTTTAATTCATAAAATATTAAAATGTCATCATCAATACTAATTTAGTATTCCACTTTCGTTATTTCTTTGACAGTTTGATTTTCTTTTTTATATTGTTTATCGTCCATTTAATTATTTTGATTTTCTAAAAGTTCAAATTTGCTCTCATACTCTGTAATAGAATTTGAATCAAAGTATCAAACCTGTAAAGTGCAAACAAAGCGTGCAACCTATTTGTGGATTCGAAACTCGTCGAGCAGAAGCATAATCAATTAGTGGATTTGAGATAAAAAGAAGAAGGAGAAGCAGTTAGTGGATTGGAGACTCGTCGTGCAATAGTAAAAAGATGAAGCAGAAGCATTTAACGTGCAACCTGTTTATGTTTGGTTGAGAGAGAAATTGAGACAGAGAAGATCGACAGAGCTAGAGAGAGAAGATCGACATGAGGTGGACACTTCAAGACGCCCATGCAGCGAGGCGGCAACGTAACACCTCGAGGCGCCGCCTCACGCCGTATTTTTAAACACTGTATAGGAATAAGAGTTATTCTTGTATATATTAATCAATTGAGATTATCTCGATCTATCATGTAACTACTTGACCTACCCTATGACGATACTAATTTGTGGGATGATAGATTCACGTGGCATAGTAATTCTCTTAGGTTTCTAATTCATTATACATGGTTCATGTATCATGTTTAATTTTATGCCTAAATATTTGATAATTTTAATATGCGATGAATGGATTTTAAATGCATGTTTACTTTATTTTATTTTAGCCATGGTTTCTCCAATAATTGCAATTCTCTCTAACGATAAATTAACAGGAGAAAATTATGTCAAATGGAAAAGTAACATGAATGCCATTCTGGTATGTGAAGTCCTTAAGTTTGTCCTAACGGATGAGTGTCCTTTTAAGCCGGTCAGAAACTCTGGCCAAGATATGTGTGATGCTTACCAGAAATGGGTCACGACTAATGAGAAATTTTACTTCTACTTGCTAGCTAGGATGTCTGAGATTCTTGCTGCAAAGCACGAACCTATGGCTCCAACATCTTTGATGATGAAGTCATTGCAGGGCATGTTCGGACAAAATTCAGAGCGGCAGTGTCATGATCGCTTGGATAAAGGAAGAGACATCATTCCGAGAGCACGTCTTGAGGATGGTGACCTATCTCAATACGGCAGAAACATATGGAGCTCGTATTGACGAGCGTAGCCAGATGACCATGATTATGGAAACTCTTCTGAAGAGTTTCCTACAGTTTAAAAGCAACTATGTTTTGAATAAGTTGACTTTTACTCTGACTCAGCTGCTAAATGAGCTCACCCATTGCGAGTCTATGTTGGTGGATCCTCGTAAGCCCAGTGGAGAGGCAAATGTTACCGAATCTTCTAAATCTGCTAAGAATAAGACGAAAGACACTGGGAAGGCTAAGGCAAAGCCTATGAAGAAAAAGAACAAGAAAGGCTACAATGATGCCAAGTTCAAGGGAAAATATTTCCACTGTAACAAAGATAGGCATTGGAAAATGAATTGTCCTAAATACCTTGTTGAGATGAAAGAGATGAAGGCTACAGGTAAATACGATTTTCTTATTATTAATCTCTATTAGTGGATGATGATATATCTGTATGGATTGTTGATTTTGGAGTCACTAACCATGTTTGTTCTTCTTTGCAGCTACTTGATTCATAGAAGACATTGCTGAAGATGACTATACCATGAGGATCGAGATAGAGATACCGTTTCAAAAAGAGCAGTGAGAGTTTCCAGTTTAAGTTTTTCAAATAATAGTTATTTAAATTTGAACAATGTATTATTTATTCCTGATTTTCGTAGGAATTTGATTTCGGTTTCTAATCTTTTGGATGATGGTTTTTTCATTTCTTTTAATAGTAATTCAGTTATTATTGATAGAAATGGATTGACTATATGTATAAAAAAATCTGAAAATAATTTATATGTGTTAAGGTCGTTAACACATAATTCACTTGTCAACACTGAAATATTTAAGGTTGAAAAACCTAAAACAAAATGACAAAAGATTTCTCACGATGACATATATCTATGGCATATTAGACTTGGTCATATTAGCCTTGACCTAATAGATATGTTAATAAAGAACAGAGCTTTAAACCGGTTAAAGCTTGAAACTTTACCAATCTTCGAATCTTATCTAGAATGAAAGATGACCAAGAGATCTTTTCTGGAAAAGGTATAAGAGCCAATCAACCACTTGAGCTAATACAATTGGACGTTTACGGACTGATGAATGTAAGAGCCCGAGGTGCTTATGAATAATTTATCATATTTATTGACTATTATTCTAAATATGGGTAAGTTTACCCAATGCAGCACAAGTCAGATAACTTTGAAAAGTTCAAAGAGTATCGTACTGAGGTTGAGAACCAATTAGGTAAGATGATCAAAACTCTATGATCATATCGTGGAGGAGAATACCTTGACAAAGATTTCGAGGAATTCTTAGTTGAGCATGGGATAGTTACCCAACTCATTGCACACGGAACACCACATCAAAATGGTGTTACAAAGAGGAGAAATCGGACCCTACTAGACATGATAAGATAACAAAGTGTTTATGTCAAAAAATGTTGCATTTCTAAAGGATGACTATACGAAGGAGTTCAAACCTTGAAATAAAATGTTACTCGATGAGTTACTTGCTGGTTCGACCAGCACACCATCGTCAACAATAGTTGATAAAAACATAGAACTTTTGACATCTGAGCGTCAGATGCAAGTTTGTTAAAATAATTTACCACCTAGACGTAGTGGGAGGGTTGTACGACAACCTGATCGCTATCTAGGAGTTATAGAGGCAAAAGTTGTCGCTTTTAGTGATGGTGCAGATGATCTCGTGACCTATCGTAGTGCAATGGATGATTCTGATAAAGAGGAATGACTCAAAGCCATGAACCTCACGATAGAGTCTATGTACTCCAACTCAATCTGGGAACTTGTAGACCATCTTGATGGGGTAAAACCCATAGGTTGCAAATGGAGCTATAAAAGAAAGATGGGAGAAGATGAGAAGGTACAGACCTTCAACTCTAGGTTAGTGGCCAAAGGTTATACTCAGGAAGAGGGAGTTGACTATGATGAGACTTTCTCGCCAATAGCCATGCTCAAATCCATCCGCACTCTTCTGTCCATTACCGTATATTATGAATATGAGATTTGACAGAAAGACGTAAAGACTGCATTCTTGAATGAAAATATTGATGAGTGTATCTATATGGTTCAACCAGAGGGGTTTATAGCCCAAGGTTAAGAGAAAAAGGTTTGTAAGCTGCAAAGGTCCATTTATGGACTCAAGCAAATAACTCAATCTTGGAACATAAGATTTGATACCATAATCAAATCTTATGATTATGAGCAGAATGTTGATGAGCCTTGTGTATACGAGAGCGTCATTGACAGAAAGATGATTTTTCTTATTTTGTATGTCGATGATATTTTACTCATTGGCGATGATGTAAAAATATTATCGGAAGTGAAAACCTAACTAGCTAATCAATTCCAAATGAAAGATTTGGGAGAGGCCAGTTATGTACTTGGTATCTAGATTCTTCGGGATCGTAAGAAAAGACTATTAGCTATGTCTCATTCATTTTATATTGAAAAGATCCTTATGCGATTTAGGATGAATAATTCCAAGAAAGGCAATTTTTCTTATCGATATGGAATTCATTTGTCGAAGGAACAGTCTCCTAAGACACTCCAAGGAGTTGAGGAAATTAGATATATCTCATATGTCTCAACAGTTGGTAGTTTCATGTATGTCATGTTATGCATGAGACCAGACATATGCTTTGTAGTGGGAGTAGTCAGTAGGTTTCATTCGAACCCAGGATTAGATCATTGGGTGGTTGTGAAACATATTCTCAAGTATCTTAAGAGAATGAGAAATTATATGCTTGTATATTCTAGTGAGGATATGATCCTCAGGGGATATACGAACTCTGATTTTCATACAGATGTCGATTCTAGGAAATCAATATCTGGATCGGTGTTTACCCTGGGTTATTGGCACATTGTGTGGAGGAACATAAAGCAATCTTGTATTGCTGACTCCACCATAGAGGCTAAGTATGTAGCAACTTGTGAAGCAGCTAAGGAAGAAGTCTGGATCTGGAAGTTCTTGGGAGATCTGGAAGTTATTCTAGATATGGATAAACCACTCATACTTTATTGTGATAATAGTGGTGCAGTGGCGAATTCCAAAGAACCAAGAAGCCACAAGACGGGAAAATATATAGAGAGAAAATATCATCTCAACAGGGAGATAGTGCATAGAGGAGATGTTTCTGTCATAAATATTGCATCCGTAGAGAAACTAGCTGATCAGTCTACAAAGACCTTGTCGGCTAAAGTGTTTGAAGGTCACCTAGATGGTCTAGGATTATGTGACATGTCCAATTTTCTGTAGTGCAAGTGGGAGATTATTGGGATATATGTCCTAAAGCTTCATGTAATATAAACGAAATTATATTTTATGAAATAAAAAGATGCATTATTCATTTATTAAAGTGTTTGTTTAATACCTCATATTGTAAATTATATTGTTTACCTAGATTACTCATGTGCCTTCAGACTTAGTGTATGAGTGTCATACACAAGAGGATTTAAGTCTGAATTTAGTAATCTAAAATAGTCCATAGAGAGCAAAAAGAGCGGGTATTTTATTTGCGGTTTATCTATAGCTGTAGTCCATTCTATAATTGTATGGTGACCTTGATCCAGGATCGTCTATGTGGTGACATGAGATTGAAGGCACCTTATGTGATGTGATCAAATAGGACTGGACCCAGATAGAAATGAGTTTCTTATAATATCCGTTAAATAAAGAAATTCATTTCAATCTACTAGATGATCATATATGGATTGATTTTAATCCTGAGTCTACTACGAATTCCTACATGACAGGCTATGTCCTTTGTTTACAAAGGTGAGGTTGGTGTAACAATCCCGATCAATAGCTACATACTTTGGGGACATGGTTTGGTGTGTAACTGGTGATGTTTTACATAGATAGGGATTTCGCTCATTCTTGTGAGAAGTAGATGAGTATCTTCCATAAGGGTTGATTCGACACTTGAACGATTAGAGTGCTCAAGTCTTTCTATTACGAATAGAAAGATTAACATTCATAATGGTTATGATCGTTCATTAGAAGATCAATGTTAATTAAGGTAAAAATAATTTGAGGGGTATAACAGACATTATGACTCAGCTCTAATTATGAGATACTCGTGAATGACCAATCTGTATGTAATGATTATATTGATGGACACTGACATAGTTCATCTTATATTATCTATCTACGGTAATAAGAGTGCAGCTTCGGTTTTTTAGTGGAATAACCCGAAGTTAATTAATTGGAATATTTGATTAAGAGTTTAATTATTATTTCGGGATTATTGGAGCTCAGAACCGTAGGTCCATTTGGCTCCTGTGCTAGCTCGATATAATGTAGCAGATTAAATATAATTGGTTAGTCCAATTATATACTTATATATATATATATATTATTAATAAGATTAATAATAAATTTTGTCAAATTTGAAACTATATATTAATTTTAATATATGGTTTTTATAGTAAATGATTATATGATAATTATTTATTGTAAGTTATTAAATTATATATATTATAATTTAATAAAGTTTTTTTATATTTTGAATTTCTAAAAATGGGTTTTGGAAACCCTTTGGTTGGCTTTGGAAGTTACACCTTTTTAAAAGGTAGTAACATATTTATTTCTGTAACATCTTTTGTCATTAAGGAAAATACTTTGATGTTATAATAATTGTTTTAAAAACTCCTAAGGGCTGGCCTGATTTCTCTAATTGGGAGGGGAAGGGTTTTGCTTTATTTGGTAAAATAAAACCCTAAGTATAGAAGGATAAGTGTTATTCTTTTTAACCTAATCTATCTCATTCTAACCCTAGTCAGATTTTGATGTTCTAAGTTTTTCTCTCAAAAGTTGAAGAAAAACAAGAACAAGAAAAACCAAAAGGATGTTGTGTGACAATTGTTTAATCTTTAAAGAGTTTAGAGATTAGTTTGTGAGTATAGCCCACACTATATTCTGTTGGTAGCGAGATATAGTACTGAAGACTATTTGGAATCGAACCAAAAATCAACATCTTCTCCTTCTCTACATCACCCCACGACAGTGAGCAGATTTTGCTCACTGCCGCCACTTTGTTTTGTGTAACGGGACTCGGTTTATTTTATTTTTAATCTAGAAAAATTGGGAAACACTAAGGGGTGTTCTAAGACTATTGTGGGCATGTTTTTTACTATAAAACAGACTTGGAACACAATGGGATTCATGAAAAAAAAAAGGGTTGTTCCGGTAGTGAGCTGTGCGTGATTTCTTGTCCAAAAAGGTCCTTATCTGAGCTGCTGTTCGGGGGCTGAAATTTTATTAAAAACATAAGAAAAATTTCAGTGAAGAAGCTGGTTACATTCGACCAAGCAAAGGGAATGACAAAAAAAAAATTCAAGGCCGATCTCAGGTACCTAAGGCACTTCCGCTACGTTAGGAAATCGGTTCCTTCATGTACTACGTAGTAAAGAAATGAAGAAACATTTGTACGTTATAACAGACTTAGTAAACATGTATTTGGAAATAATCATAATGAAATGGTCATCTCCTAATGGTTCGTGGAGTTGTATCCCGAGTGCGGACCATATTACCGTTCATCCAGAATATACCATGGAACTTATGTTCATATTTCTTTTCTATATACCACAGGATTATGCGGCCGGATATACAACATGTCAGGCCAGACATAATATATTTCTGGCCGGACATTGTTTGCATATCAGACAATAAACAATCAGAACATACATATTAATCATATCTTAAACAATGCATACATATCATAGATTAAAACAGTAAAACGAACAACTAACACACATAAAGGAATAATGAAGATTAACATATAAAATAATTAAGCATGTAACAAACTGTAGAAAAGAGTAAGAGCGGCCGGATATAACTATCTTCGGTCGGATGTGTGTGCATGTCCGGTTGGATTTAGTGTACGTCTGGCTGGAGATACTGTGTCAAAAATAAAATCTTCAAAACTCAAAAATATATATATTAGGGTGCCCTCAGATCATACCTTTATGTGTATGGTGGCTCAGAAGACGTCTCTAAAGTCTGGGTTATTGCTGGACTCGTACTAAAAGGAAGGAAGCACCAAGGATTATGGGGTATTTGCTCAATTTCTCTCTCAAAGATTTCAAAAACTTTACTATTTCAGAATTTTTACAAGGGTTTATTGATGATGATTATGGTTGATCCTTGAGATGGGGGAAGTTCCATTTTTATGATAGGGGATCTAAAAATGGAAGGAGGGAGAAGAATCCATTCCTTCTCTCCCCTCTGTCTGAAACGATTGTCAATTTATTGTTAGTTACAGATTGTTATATATATGATCGAAGGTGTATTTTGAGATATATGTTAGGCCGGACGTAATCAGACATGAGAATTTAGTCTTCACAATTAACAAGTGGGTTGACCATTTAAATGCATGTTCGGCAGGATGTGTAATTTGAATTCTATATTCATCCGGCCATAATCAGATCTCGTGTATTTGGTAACTGATAATTTCTCTATTAAATGACAGTTGCAACATGTCCGGCTGAAATTAGGGTTTTAAAGGTATTTCCGACCTGATATTCTAGTTAAAGGGAAAGTAGGCCGGATGATGAGTGGTAATTATATCACTATTTCCCACTCATTTAACCTAATATTTTGTATAGTTTCTTGAGTTTTGTGAATATTTTGATGTGTTTTGTGTTATTTTGTAGATAAATAAAGTTTTAGGGCATTCTGGAGGTGATTTGTGACCAAAACAGTGAAAATTGGAAAAAAAAAAAAGCATTTTGGTAATTTTGGCGCGTCGCGACGCTCAAGCCTCTGGCGTCGCGACGCCTAACATGCACCAAGACTTGCTAACGTGCACCGGGTCCACAAGTCAGAATCTGAGAAATTTGACTTTGCTAACTGCGCAGTGCCATGTGTCACCATCACAGCCGATCTTCTAACGTGCGCCGTGCCACGTGTCATCATCCTACGGTGCTGACAGTCACCATCGCCACGTGTTGCCACGTGTCTGCCACGTCATCATCCACATCACCAGTTGACCGAGTCAACGTGCCACATCATCGCCACATCATCATCAACCAATCACAGCGTGCCACATGTCATCATTCTATGGTGCCGACAGTCACTTTCGCCACGTGTCGCCTCGTCAGCGCCATGTCATCCCCACGTTAGAGCCAATTATTGACTCATTTATCCTAATTGACACGTGGCAGATAAGAATCTAAAATCAGCCAATCACAAACCGCCACGTGTCGCAATAATTGAGCTCCCAGCCGCCTTGCCATGTGTCACATTATCCAGAATCCCACGCGACGAACCAGAAGCTGCCACATCGGCAATTACGCGCGTCGCGACGCTTAACCCCTACTGACGCCTATAAATAGAGCTCGAAATTTCAGTTTCAGATGTACCTTCCTCTCTAATTTCTCTGATGTAAATAGGGAGTTTTCTATCTAGTTTCTTTTAAATTTTAGTTTTGTAATTAATTTTAATTACGTTCTGTAATAATAGTAATTTACTTTCTTTACTTTTTACAGTTTTTACTATTCACCATGAGGAGGTAACTTCCCCCTGCTAGGGTGAAAGGTAATTCTTTTACTATTGCTATTTAGATTAATCTCCCTTAAATATAATATATTCACTATTTAAAATTTGACTTAAAAAGTATACCACTATATTGGTCGGTTGGTAATTCATTTTAATCTGGTTTAAACCTGACTAATCAAGGATACCGCCAGATTGATCGGTTGGTAATTAAATTTTCTTACCGCCTATATGGCAGGTTTATTTTGGTTCCGCCTTTATGTCTGGTTGGACTTAATTTGACTTAATCAGGTTACCGCCTATACGGACGGTTGGTAAAATAATCACAAGTTAATACATTCTATTAAGGGAGATATCTAAATAGTAAATAGTAAAAGTTGTTCATTTTATCATAGCATTTTATTTTATTGTAATTTACTTTTCAGCTTTTACTTTACCGCAATTACTTTTCAGCATTTTTACTTTATGTCTTTTACTTTTAAGTTTTTACTAGCCCTAGTTATGTGTCGTAACTAAGTTAGTTATCTGGGGTTGTGATGAATTCTAATATCACCGGTTTATAAGAGGTTATTTTAAAGTTTGGGTAATTCAAAGGTTTACTTATTAAGTCTTAAGCTTAATGCTTCTTGTTGTCTGATCACCAATAAGATTGATGTGGTAAATCTAAAATAAACTTGACAAAGGAATTTTAGGTTTCAGCCTTAGACTTAATAGCCCACGATCTTCCTTGAGGATATATAACCCTTTAATAGATTTCCTTACAGGATAGACATATACCTGTCGGGCGGGGGTAGCAATAATTGGAACTTAAACTTAATGAATCCAGATAATTTGGTTGACATAGACATATGGTTCAATTGGGTTAAACTGGGTATTTGCGTCTGACCATCGACAGAGGCTTTTGCATAATTTAGTGTTCCAGGTTAGTAAACCGATTTATTACACAACCATGAAATAACCACTTCATCTTTTAAAAGATATTAGAAAGATTCACAACCCTGGATAATTTTTAATATTGAATTTTCTTAAACCTACTTTTGTGCAATTTTATTTACTTGTTTTTAAATTTAGAATCATCACCATTTCAAATCAATCAATCAACCTTATAGATACTAGTAATCATTTAACCTCATAAAATTAATAGATTAGGTATTAAGTCCTCGTGGGATCGATACTTTTTATACTACTTGAACGATACGTACGCTTGCGTTATACGTGTGTGTTTACGCCGGTCAAGTTTTTGGCGCCGTTGCCGGGGACTTATTTATCTTTTACTATTAGTTTTAAGGTTAGATACCTTTACTTGTATCTAATTTTCTTTTTACTTATTGTTTTTGTTTTCTTGTGTTTCAGGTTCTCAGAAACTTCATGAGAGGAACCAGAAGCTTTGAACTTCAACCGCTTGACCTGGAAATTGAAAGAACCATCAGACAGTTGAGAAGGGAAATGTGAGAAGGCCAAGAAGCTTTAGTCAACATGGAACCTGAACCTTTGGAGGTTGCACCACCAATTCCCATTCGAGACAGAACAATTCAGGTGGTTGACAGACTCATTTCATGTATTGTACTTCCTCCCTTACAGCAAATACAGGTGACATCAAAACATGCATTCAGATGATTCAGCAGTCAGTTCAGTTTGGGGGGAATGCAACTGAAGATCCTAATGCCCACATCAGCAACTTCCTGGAAGTTTGCGGCACTTTCAATTACAACCGATAAGCTGAAGAAGCAATGAGACTGCGTATTTTCCCATACTCATTGAAGGACAGAGCTAAAGCTTGGCTACATTCACTACCAGCAGGTTCCATCACAACTTGGAACACTTTAGCCACCAAATTTCTTACAAAGTACTTTTCACCAGCCAGAACTGGAAAGCTGAGGAATGACATCACATCCTTTGTGCAACAAGACTCAGAAACTCTCTACGAAGCTTGGGAAAGGTACAAAGATTTTCTCCGGAAATGTCCTCACCATGAGATTCCAAAATGGCTTCAAGTCCAAACCTTCTATAATGGACTTTCTGGACTGATGAAAACCACAATCGATGCTGCTGCTGGAGGAGCTTTAATGGAAAAATGAGAAGATCAAGCCTGGGACCTAATCGAAGAAATGGCCAACAATAATTCATTGTGGCCAACAGAAATGAGCATGATCCAAAGAATTGCAGGAATTTATGAAAGTGGAGCCAATACAGCAGTCAATGCCAAGCTGGATCAGATATGCAAATTCATGGAGACTCTCAGCACTGGATCCACAAGTTCACCATATGGAGGAGCACCAGCACCAAACCAACTTGAAGAGACGATGAATTATGTCAACAATTTCAACAGACAGGGGAACAATCCATATTCCAACATATATAACCCAGGGTGGATGAGTCATCCCAATTTTTCATGGAGCAACAATTCAGGACAAAAGAACAATCCACAACCTGGATTCCAATAGCAGAACTATCCACCACCAGGATTTCAACAACAGAACAAAGGCCAGGAAAATGAAAAAGAACTAGAAATGAAAGAATGGATTGCATAGATGTTCAAAAAGCAACAAGCAGCATATGATGCTATCTTTCAAAGCCAATCTGCTTCCATCAAAGCACTGGAGAATCAAATCGGACAACTGGCCAATGCTCAAAGTTACAGACTGCCAGGTAATCTTCCCAGCAACACAAAACCCAATCCAAGGAACCGATGGAAGGAGCAATGTCATGCCATCATGTTAAAAAGCGGTACTGAAATCAACAAAGATGTTGGAGCCAAAACAACTGTTGAGGAAGTTCCAAAAGAAACAAAGCAACAGATGGAGGAAAAATAAGCAAAGGAAAAAGAACAGATCACTCCACCTCCACCTTTTCCTCAGCGTCTTCAGAAAAAAAAACTGGACAAGCAGTTTGCTCGTTTCCTAGAGGTGTTCAAAAAGATGCACATCAACATTCCATTTGCAGAAGCCTTGGAACAAATGCCCAGCTATGTAAAATTCATGAAAGACATTCTTTCAAGAAAATGGAGATTGGGAGATTATGAGACATTAGCATTGACAGAAGAATGCAACGCCATTATTCAGAGGAAGCTTCCCCCAAAGTTGAAAGATCCTGGCAGTTTCATCATTCATTGCATCATAGGAGAACATAACTTTGGTAGGGCTTTATGTGATTTAGGTGCACGTGTTAACTTGATGCCTTTTTCTATTTTCAGGAAATTGCAGATTGGAGAAACAATGCCAACTTCAGTCTCTCTACAACTTGCTGATAGAACGCTCGTATTTTCAAGAGGTGTAGTTGAGGATGTGCTGGTCAAGGTTGACAAATTCATTTTCCCAGCAGATTTTATTATCCTTGATATGGAGGAAGACACAGACGTGCCAATCATCATTGGGAGACCATTCTTGGCTACAGGTCGAACCATTATTGATGTACAAAAAGGAGAATTAACCATGAGGGTACAAGACCAAGAGGCAACATTCAATGTTTTCAAGGCCATGAATTTCCCAGATGATGAAAAGAAGGAGGAATGTTTCAGACTTGATGTGATACACAGTACCATTCAGAACTCCAATGCAATGCAAAGTTCTACTGACAAACTTAAAACATGTCAATTGCCTGTGGAGTCTGAAGATAAAACGTCTTTTGCACTGAAAAAGCCAATTCTTGCACTACAAGCAACAGAAGAGAAAACGTTCCACCAGCTCAACGAATTGGAGGAATTTCACTATCAGCCTTTTGAGGATGCCAAATTGTACAAAGAAAAGGCCAAGAAGAGACATGATGAGAAGTTAGTGCGCATACAACTGGAACCAAGGCAAAAGGTACTGTTAAACAAAACAAGGGTGAAATTCTTCCCATGGAAGCCAAAATCACGGTGGTCAGGTCCATTTGTGATCACTAAATTTTTACCAGATAGAGCCGTTGAGATACATGATCCTGACTCCAACAAAACTTTCAAGGTTAAAAAAAAGCGTGTTAAGCACTACTGGGGAGAATCATTTGAGCGACAAAAAGAAAGTGTCACACTTTCAGATCCAGCCTAACGTTCAAGAAGTCACGTCTAACTGTCGACGTTAAACTTAGTGCTTGCAGAGAGGCAACCCATGCAATTTGTGTATATATTGTGATCTGGTGTGTTTTATTTTTGCAGGTAAAGTCATTTCACGATGGAAGAAGCTCTCGCAAATCTTCGCAAGCAATTTCCTTCTCTCCCTCAAAAATCTCTGATGAAAGTCTACAAAGCTCGCTTGGAACGGATGGGACTATTGATGATCAAAGGTATTCCTACTGATATTCGTTGGATTATTGAAACACGGGTCCGATTGGCAGGTGAGTCTTCTGACTCTTTTATTTCACATCTGCTTGGTTTAGGAATGAGCACTTATGCTAAAAAGAGAAGAGCCAAAAGAATGTGTGTTTGTTATAAATGTGCTCGTATGTTTTGTGATACTCGTTGTCGTTCTTTAGGAATGATGTCTGATAACCGCGAAGACAAGATTAATTTCATTAGGGATGGTTTGAGTAATGAGTCTTTGGATGATATATATAAAACTCTTGAGACACATCCCAGTGGATATATGTATCACGAAATTCGTGTGTTATATGCACAATTTCAAAAAGAAAGACAACAGTTAAGTCTTGGGAATCTGACTAAAAAAGACCATGTTTGCCAATTTATAAGAAAACTGGATGGGAAGCTTGTCCCTGACGCATAGACGTCAATCAAGCCGCTACGTTTCTTGTAAATACTATATCACTTTGTCTTTTCCTAATAATTGTAATTTGTTTTGTTGTTTTCTTTTATTTTCTCCGACAGGATCCATACTTTTTTTACTATCATGATTTATTTTACTATTAACTAATAATTTTCATTTGGCAGGTACTACTGCTATTATTTTACTCACCCTTTTCAGGTGTTATAAATTCAACTCATCATTGCACTTTTGAAGACATCCAGAGTAAAACATGGAAGCCACTTCAAGAAGACGAGTTGAAAACATATGTGTGTTTTGCGGTACTAGTGTTGGTGTTAAGCCACAATACGTTGAAGCAGCACATGAATTGGGTCGAGTCTTAGCTGCAAGGAATATGCACTTAGTATATGGCGGAGGCAATCTTGGACTAATGGGGATCGTTTCAAAGGCTGTACAGGAAGGAGGCAGTCACGTTTTAGGAATCATTCCAAAACCCTTGGCGGAGGCAAATCTTATTGGACCATCAAACAGAGATGAACTGATCATGCCAGGTATGTCTGAACGATTGGTAGAAATTATTAACCGTGCTGATGCTTTTATTGCTTTGCCAGGTGGCTTGGGTACATTGGAGGAAATTTTTACAGTGTTATCTTGGGCGAACCTGAACATACACCAGAAACCGCTTGGACTATACAACATTGAAGGATTTTATGATTTTCTTTGTGTATTTCTTGATGATGCCCGAAGAAATGGGTTCGTGTCAAAACCTATGAAAGAACTCCTCTTTACTGCCAGAACTGCTCTGGATCTAATAGACCAACTCTTAGCCTATGAACCACAAGTTGACCCTATCCTTTCAAAGATAAATTGGTCTGAGGACGATCGTGGTAAGAGGCGTCGGATTAATCTGGATCTTAACCTTTAATTTCCTGTAGAATTTCAGCTAACCAGATATTATCTTCTAAACTCTTCTTCTACTGTTTAAGACATTGGGGACAATGTCTCATTTAGGTTTGGGGGAGGGAATTAGTTGACTAGTACCTTGTTTTTAGTTGTGTGTTGTTTTTATTTTTTAGTCTAAAATTTTCGAAAAATACAAAAAAATTGAAAAATTTTCAAAAATTACAAAAATATTTTGTGTTTTTGTGTTTTTATTTTGACTAAAAAATGTGAAATTTGTAAGAGATAGCTGATTAAGGAGTTTTCACTCCTGAGACGTATCTCCAACCTATTTCGGAACAAGTTAATTTTTGTTTATTTCCTTTTAATTATTTAATTTGTAAATTCTCCATAAAACTGACTGAAATGGATCTTCATATGCTTAGTTATCAGATATTATCAACATGCATTGTAACATACAGACATGAGCTAAAATTGGAAAGTTTGTAATATTCAGTACTCTAGTTTAATTAGAGGAAGCATCTCAAAAAGTGATGGAGTAAAAAAAAAAAAAAGGTCTGAGATCCAAGTTGAGGATGGATCTAAATCCAACTAGTTTGGGAGTCACTGGCCCAAAGCTCGCTACATGGATCAAGGATGTTGCAAAAAAATATATATCTGAAGTCTGAGTAATTAAGTCCGTAGGAGTGTCTTAACACCTGGTGCCCTAAAGCCAACTGGTTTGGGAGTCACCGACCCAACACTCGCTACATAGATGGAAGATATTGTATATAAATAAAAAAAAATCAAAAATCAAAGAAAAAAATCAGAAAAATTATTCCATTGCTATAAAAAAGTGTGAATTCTGATAAAACTTTAGAACAAAAATATTACTCTCTTATCAACTGCACTTATGACTGTTGTGGGCAAAAATGAGTTGTTTAATATTTTTTTGGTTGTGTATATGGAGAATGGTAAATATAATCGGAGAATTTACTTATTCAGTAATTTAGAAAGAAAGAAAACAACTAGTAACTTGGAGTAGAATTTTTACTTGATTAGTCACTAACTTCTTTATTCTCTTTTCGCTTGTCTTTTTGCTTTTGTGTGCATTAGTTTTTACTACCTTTTTAATTTTGTAAAATGTTTGTGGGTATCATTGTTGTAAACCCTCACGAGACTACAACTCGTCCACTAGGGATACCTAGGGGTTTAAAGATTTGTTGCATATGCTAAATGTAACCGTGATCCCTACGAAAGTGGCTTAGTTAAATTTTATTTTAAAGATGTTTATGTTATTTTATTCTATGTTTTGCTCGAGAACTAGCAAAATGTTAGGTTTGGGGGTGTGATGAGTGGTAATTATATCACTATTTCCCACTCATTTAACCTAATATT
This sequence comes from Zanthoxylum bungeanum, assembly GCA_019454045.1. Taxonomy (NCBI): domain Eukaryota; kingdom Viridiplantae; phylum Streptophyta; class Magnoliopsida; order Sapindales; family Rutaceae; genus Zanthoxylum; species Zanthoxylum bungeanum. The sequence continues at coordinate 61,572 of SKCR01035314.1, read as the reverse complement.
TTGTATAGTTTTTTGAGTTTTTTGAATATTTTGATGTGTTTTGTGTTATTTTGTAGATAAATAAAGTTTCAGGACATTCTGGAGGTGATTTGGGACCAAAACAGTGAAAATTGGAAAAAAGGCATTTTGGTAATTTTGGCGCGTCGCGACGCCTAACATGCACGAAGACTTGCTAACGTGCGCCGTGCCACGTGTCACCATCACAGCCGATCTGCTAATGTGCACCATGCCACGTGTCATCATCCTACGGTGTCGACAGTCGCCATCGCCACTTGTTTCCACGTGTCTGACACGTCATCATCCACATCACCAATTGACCGAGTCAACGTGCCACATCATCGCCACGTCATCATCAACCAATCACAGCGTGCCACATGTCATCATTCTATGGTGCCGACAGTCACTTTCGCCACATGTCGCCACGTCATCGCCAATTATTGACTCATTTATCCGAATTGACACGTGGCAGATAAGAATCTGAAATCAGGCAATCACGAGCCGCCACATGTCACAATAATTGAGCTCCCAGCCGTCTTTCCACGTGTCACCTTATCACCTTATCCAGAATCCCACGCGACGAACCAGAAGCTGCCACGACGAAAATTACGCGCGTCGCGACGTGATCTGCGCGTCTCGACACGGAACCCCTACTGACGCCTATAAATAGAGCTCGAAATTCCAGTTTCAGATGTACCTTCCTCTCTAATTTCTCTGATGTAAATAGAGAGTTTTCTATCTAGTTTCTTTTAAATTTTAGTTTTGTAATTAATTTTAATTATGTTCTGTAATAATAGTAATTTACTTTCTTTACTTTTTACAGTTTTTACTATTCACCATGAGGAGGTAACTTCCCCCTGCTAGGGTGAAAGGTAATTCTTTTACTATTGCTATTTAGATTAATCTTCCTTAAATATAATATATTCACTATTTAAAATTTGACTTAAAAAGGATACCACTATATTGGTCGGTTGGTAATTCATTTTAATCTGGTTTAAACCTGACTAATCAAGGATACCGCTAGATTGATTGGTTGGTAATTAAATTTTCTTACCGCCTATATGGCAGGTTTATTTTGGTTCCGCCTTTATGGTTGGTTGGACTTAATTTGACTTAATCAGGTTACCGCCTATATGGACGGTTGGTAAAATAATCACAAGTTAATATATTCTATTAAGGGAGATATCTAAATAGTAAATAGTAAAAGTTGATCATTTTACCTTAGCATTTTATTTTATTGTAATTTACTTTTTAGCTTTTACTTTACCGCAATTACTTTTTAGCATTTTTACTTTGTCTTTTACTTTTAAGTTTTTACTAGCCCTAGTTATGTGTCGTAACTAAGTTAGTTATCTGGGGTTGTGATGAATTCTAATATCACCAGTTTATAAAGGGTTATTTTATAGTTTGGGTAATTCAAAGGTTTACTTATTAAGTCTTAAGCTTAATGCTTCTTGTTGTCTGATCACCAATAAGATTGATGTGGTAAATCTAAAATAAACTTGACAAAGGAATTTTAGGTTTCAGCCTTAGACTTAATAGCCCACGATCTTCCTTGAGGATAGATAACCCTTTAATAGATTTCCTTACAGGATAGACATATACCTGTCGGGCGGGGGTAGCCATAATTGGAACTTAAACTTAATGAATCCAGATAATTTGGTTGACATATACATATGGTTCAATTGGGTTAAACTGGGTATTTGCGTCTGACCATCGACAAAGGCTTTTGCATAATTTAGTATTCCAGGTTAGTAAACCGATTTATTACACAACCATGAAATAACCACTTCATCTTTTAAAAGATATTAGAAAGATTCACAACCCAAGATAGTTTTTAATATTGAATTTTCTTAAACCTACTTTTGTGCAATTTTATTTACTTGTTTTTAAATTTAGAATCATCACCATTTCAAATCAATCAATCAACCTGTTAGATACTAATAATCATTTAACCTAATAAAATTAATAGATTAGGTATTAAGTCCTCGTGGGATCGATACTTTTTATACTACTTGAACGATACGTATGCTTGCGTTATACGTGTGTGTTTACGCCGGTCACCGGACATAGGTGATATTCAGCTGACTTTTGGTTATGTTCCTTAGAGTTCATTTCCTTTATGGCATTCATCCTTATAATTTCCTCAATTTTAGAGGGTGTCCCGGTAAGAGACTGATCATCGGGCTATGCATAAAAATACAATATCTACAGTCGCCCTCATTTTGATAGGCTTGTGCTGTGTGTGACTGTGACCAGTCTGTCAAAGTCATACATATATTTTACGTATTGGTTCATCGGGCGTCGATGAACTTACCTGGCTGTATTGTAGTTGGATTGTTGTTTGATGGATGATTGATGTTTGTGGGCTTTGTTCCCAATATTCTGAATGACTGCAGGCTTTATTCCTCGGTTTGATAGCTGTGGGCTTTATTCCCGATGCTTTTGGGAATTGTGGGCTTTGACCCTAATGTTGATAACTGTGGGTTTTATTCCCGATTTTGATAATTTGAGCTTTGTTCCCCGGTGTTCTGAAATTTACAGGCTTTATTCCATGTTTTGGTGGTTATGGGCTTTGTTCCCGACTTCGATGATTGTGGGTTTTTTTCCCGATTTAGATGATCATGGGCTTTATTCTGATTCTGATAATCATGGGCTTTGTTCCCCGGTGTTCTAAATGATTGCAAGTTTTATTCTCGGCTTTGATGACTATAGGTTTTGTTCCTGACTTCAATGATTGTGGGCTTTGTTCCTGATTTGGATGATCGTGGGCTTTGTTCCCTGGTGTTGTGAATGATTGCAGGCTTTATTCATGATTTTAATGATTGTTGACTTTATTCCCAATGCTCTGATTGGCTATATGCTTTATTCCTAACTTTGGTGATTATGGGTTTTGTTCCCGACTTTGGGCTTTGTTCTTGACTTTGATGATTGTGGGCTTTATTCCCAATGCTTCTGAATGGCTACAAAATTTATTCTTGATTTTTTTGAATATGGGCTTTGTTCCCGACTTTGGGCTTTTTTCCCGACTTTGATGATTGTGGGCTTTATTTTCGATGCTTTTGAATGGCTACAAATTTTATTCCTGACTTTGATGATTATGTGCTTTATTCTTGACTTTGGGCTATGTTCCCAACTTTGATGATTGTGGGCTTTATTCCTGATGTTTTTGAATGGCTACATGTTTTACTAATGATTTTGTTGATTATGGGCTTTATTTCCCACTTTGATGATTGTGGGCTTTATTCCCGATGCTTCTGAATGGCTACATGTTTTATTCCTGACTTTGTTGATTGTGGATTTTGTTCCCAACTTTGGGCTTTGTTCTTGAATTTGTTGATTGTAGGCTTATTCCTGATGTTTCTGAATAACTACAAGCTTTATTCCTAACTTGGATGGGCTTTGTTCCATCTTCTTGTTGGCTTCTTGGCCTTTTGATCCATTTGATGGGCTTTTCTTCCATCTGCTTCTTCTTTAGGCGGACCTCGCCCCCAGTATTCTATTTTAGATTGGCCTTGCCCCCATCATTACTGGCGAGCCTCGCCCCCATTATTTTTTCTTTTGGTGGGCCTCACCCTTACTTCTCTGATTTTTTATGCTCTGCATCTTGGAGGTGTTAGACAATTATGACCCATAGCATCACTATTTGTAAAAGACATTGTGTTTTTGTACAAATTAATTATGTATCAATGGAAATTGCATTTTATCATTTTGTAATTTGATTATTTATATATATAAATGATAAAAGTCCTTATGATTAGTTCCGGATTATAAGATATGAGACAATATCAATCCATAACGGTTTAATCATTAAATATCCCTAGTCGTAGTATTATCGAGATTAGACATCGATAATGCGGAATAAACTTGTATTGCACTTGTGCGTGTTATGGAAGCGTAACGACATAGTTCTCATATATTTAAGTATTAGATTTTTATGCAAGTGTGATAGGAGGTTGTGTTTACCGATGGTACGGAAACAGCTTCGCTCTGGATAGACCCCGCGGAATCCCATTGGTAGTATGACTATGTGTCTATGGGAATCCGCTTCAGGGTAGGTGTATTTGGTCTTAACCCGAGACTTGCATCGCTAGTACTTGCGACAATCAATACGCTTTGGTTTTGGTCGTCCAGGACTTTAACAGGTTCTCAGTACGCCTCTTCTGGGTTTATTGAGAATGGTAGTGTATTGGGTGTGATGTCAAGATGGAAGTATCACTTCAGTCATATGAAGATGATGATCATGCATGGATACAGAACTGGTACTCTAAATTTGTTGCAACCATCGGGATAATATGACATGGTCATGATTATCCGATTAAATCCGATATATGCTTCGTACGGGGCAGACACTTTTCCAACCCTATGCCTTGCATGTGACATCTGATACTGGATCGTTATACGCAATACTACGTATACTATGCCTGACAAAGATTATATATTCCTTTAAGAATATTTCTGGAGAATTGGGTAGGCACGGTGCTTTGCTAGAAGCCAACCATGTCTCGTAAATCGGTAAGAACATAGTACGAGGTACGTACGTGTTCGAATAGTCCGACGATCGGATTTACTACCAACATATCCAGGGATCTCATGGGTCGCTTCCCGAAGATTCACCGATGACGAATGATTCGAACTTAATTAATCTGGGATTAATTACGGAGATATTTTATCTGGGATAAAATACTATTTGAAGAGAGAGAACGATTAATTTGGAATTAATCGAAAAAATAATATATTCGATATATTAAACTAAACTAGATTTCGACGCGGAATTAAAATTGGATTTTAATTCGGGCTAACGAATTGATTTAGAATTAATTCGCTAGCGATGTGAATAGTAATTTTGCTAGGCATGATTATTTAATTAAATTTGATTTAATTACTTCGCAACGGAAAATTCGTTAATTAGGAATTAACGAACCCGAGCCCGGAATGTGTTTGCGAGGCCACTCATATTTTGAATCAAGTACGGCCATAAGTCACATCGCTTGTCACATCACCTGTCACTTTAATGATGGATGTCAAGTCACCTTTTGGTGATTGACAACCAGTCACTATTTATGATGGTGGTGGTTGTGGGCAATTAATGCCATTTTGCCTCCAAAATTGATTTTTGCTTTTGGGAAAAGCTTTTACCAAATTTTGTAAAGACTTTTGGCATATGTTTTTAGAAAACAAAATACCAAAAAAAATTATACACTCTCTCTCTCCCTAAGGCCGTTGCCGTGAGCCTCAATTAAAGAACAAGGAAAATTGTTTTTCTTTCTTCACTTGCTAGCACACTTCAAGAATCATTCAAAGTGTTAGGGAAACCCACATTTGAGCTTGGAATCAACACAAAGCTTGGAGCTTAGATTCAACACTTCATACTTCTCCTTGGCCGAATATCACAATGGAATTTTTTGTGTTCATCGTCTTCAAAATCCGATCAAAGTAAGTATGATTCCGCCATTCTTCTTTGAGTATTCATTCTTTCTTAAATCGATCTTGGGATTGTAATAGAAACTAACAGGAGGCTCTTGCCTCATGCCTCATTTCTCAAGAGTTCTTCTTCTTTTTTTTGCTTTATATCAATTTCTTGAAAAATAAATGTTATTTGCATGTATGAATGTGTGCAAATGATCTCCATTTGCAGGCCCATTCTTCGTCGTGAGAAGAAACAAAAGTCTTGGTGCTCTTTTGCTGAGATATCATCAGGCTTCGTCTTATTTTCTACTCAAACTATCCCTCAGGATTTCCGAATCATCGACTTTGCTTTCCAAATTCTTTCCTCATCATGCAAAGACTTTTTGCATGTTCAAAACGTTTTCTCTTAAGAATTCCATCTCTTTTCAAAGGATGAGCCTTATCTAAATTCAAAACTCAATTTTAACAAAGGTTTCACTTTTCAAATATTTCTCCAAGTGTGTGTATGGTCCTTTTACCAAGAATTATGTGCCACCCGGATTGGTCTATGCTCGCGTTAAGTGTAAATTGATACTAACACTTTGGTTAATTTTCCTATTTCCTTCTGCTAAGGTAATCTAACACCTAGTTAAAGATCAACAAGTTTATAAGATTTCTCAAATATTTATCTTATGTAAGGTTCATCTCTAGCTTCCTTAAGTCATCAAATTACCTTTTGATGTAAAGATTATACATTTCTGATGCGAGTCCCTGGTTACTCAACAATTTGACCAACTCAAGTTGCTTTGCATACTTGATATTTGAGTTTTCGTTTGACGTGATACCCGTGGTTGCTAAACATTTCAAACAACGGAGTAGATTTTGTTGGATTCACTATTTTTTTCTTTTTTGCCCTTATTTTCTCACAATTTTTTTCATTTGCATCATCTCCCCATCCTAGTGTCATTTTAACCTCAGCTTTAGGAAAGAGTCAAATGAATGTCAAGTGTTTTGACTATCTTTACAAGTTGGGCTAGCATAAATTCTTTCTAAGTAAGCAATACTTGATTATCATGTATTTAATCTTAATTATAGTTTATTTTGTGTCTTATTATTAGGGAGCAATAGAACATGAAGATTGGAGCAATTACACATGTTTCTGGACCTTGCGGACGCATCGTAAGCACACGGGAAGAGCTGAATTACAGAATCAGAGAAACCAAAAAACCGGCCAAGCGTCACGACGCGCAAAGGCCACGTGTCGCGACATGGAAACGTATTCCAGGATTTTTTGTTTAGTTCATTTTTACGCAAATAAGGCCTCCAGGACTTCTCTATATAAACCCAAGCTCGTCCAAAATCCTAAGAGAAGAGAAAATAGGAGAGAAAGAGAGAAGAAACATACAACAAAGAGCCACAAAAATAATTTTGAGATTGAAGAACGAAGAAACTTCATAACAGATAGGATGCTGCAGCAATCTCTTCAGGCTGTGTCTCTTTTCTGCATGGAGAACTAATCTCAGTGGCAAAGCTAAGAATGAACTCTTGTATTTGATTTCTTATATTCATGTTGTTGATTCCTATAAACTCTTAAACGTTAATACAATTGATGTTTGTTATTCTTTATTATCTTTTGATTATATGAATCCAGAAACTATTTTTTATCAAACTTGCATATAGATCCAATCATGTTTCTTCTATGTGTGATTTATGAACCAGTTGTGACTGGTAAAGTTATTTTATGATTTGGTTTTCTGCTGCAGTATTGCCTGAGGGTATATTGTCGACATTAGATAATTCGTAACGATGACTTTGTATGATGTTAACATAGAGAAAATAAATCATCAATTACCTTAGAATTTAATATGCGTAGAATTGAATACCTTCCGATTGTTGGTTTGGGATATGAAACCTCCAATTAAGTAATAACATGAATCAATAATTGAATATAGGAATTTGATACAAGAGGGATTCCTGATGCTTTGCTGCCTCTCTCTATTGATATCTTTTAATTATTTTTATTAATCTTTACTTTAATTACCAATTCAATCTATATCTTTTCATCAAGTTAGTGCTAACGTTTTGTTTAAGTAAATCAGTTCTTTGTAACCATCTCTCTGAGGAATCGACACCCCAACTATATTGCGATAGTCGCGAGTACATTTTGGGCGTAATCAATTCCAAAGATGAAACTTCCTTCAAAATTTAGACACGCTCATTTTGTTGAGACATAAAAATTTTGGAAAATCAAATTTATTTCATTATTGATAAAAAGAAAGAGTCATTACATGCTGAAAAGAAAGATGCAAATGTAAATTTGTTGACAATTTTGAGTCTGATTACTGCATGGTTGCGGCTTGTTCTAGATTGGGTATTCTACCAACATCGATCGGATTTTAGATTTCATGCCTGAGGCGAAGGCAGCTGTTAGTGTCATGGTCATTCTCTTGGTGGAACATCCAAATGGGCAAACTAGTCGTAACCTTTCTAGATGAAAGCCAGTATGAGTTTCAGACTTATATTTTGGAACTTTTTGATCATAACTATACAATTTTAGGCCCAACAAGGTTAGCATACAAGGTCGCCCCTTATCATTTCAAATAATTTAGCTCAATTATCGTGAAAATGAAAACTTTTCCTAGTTGAAAAGTTCAACAAGTTTTACATCTCATGGAAAAAAGGTTCAGGGTACTTCAAAAGATTAGGGCTCAAACACAAGCATAAAAGAAGCTTTTATAGGATAACACCTTTGGGACTTTATGTGGGTTTAAGAGGGTAAAACTTAGGCTCTTATTGGCGAAGGGTTGCCCACAACTAAGTCTTTTTACTCAAGGGTTCAATCAACCAAGTGAGCCCATCTTTTTGATACATAAGGATATAAATGATAGTCCACAACTATGTATCCCCCTCAAAGGCCAATCGACCAAGTGAACCTAAGGATACATGCCAATAAGTGATGGTTATCATCACATACTAATCCACCACCTTGAGTGAAAGCTATTTCTCAATATGCAACGCTGGAATTGCAATACTCGTTGTCGTTCTTTAGGAATGGTGTCTGATAATCGCGAAGACAAAATTAAATTCATTAGGGATGGCTTGAGTAAGGAGTCTTTAGATGATATATCTTCAACTCTTGAGACGCATCCCAGTGGATATGTTCACATAGCCATTCGCAAATTACATACACAATTCCAAAAGGAAAGACAATAATTAAGTCTTGGGAATCTGACTAAAAAAGACCTTGTTTGCCAATTTATAAGAAAATTGGATGGGAAGCTTGTCCCTGACGCATAGACGTCAATCAAGCTGTAAATTCTTGTACATATTATATCTCTTTGTCTTTTCCTAATAATTGTGATTTGTTTTGTTGTTTTCTTTTATTTTCTCCGACAGAATCCAGACCTTTTTTACTATCACGATTTATTTTTCTGATAAACTAATAATTGTCATTTGGCAGGTACTAGTGCTATTATTTTACTCACCCTTTTCAGGTATTATAAATTCAACTCATCATTGCACTTTTGAAGACATCCAGAGTAAAACATGGAAGCCACTTCAAGAAGACGAGTTGAAAACATCTGTGTGTTTTGTGGTAGTAGTGTTGGTACTAAACCACAATACGTAGAGGCAGCACAGGAATTGGGTCGAGTCTTAGCTGCAAGGAATATGCACTTAGTATATGGCGGAGGCAATCTTGGACTAATGGGGATCATTTCAAAGGCCGTACAGGAAGGAGGTAGTAACGTTTTAGGAATCATTCCAAAACCTTTGGCAGAGGCAAATCTTATTGGATCATCAAACGGAGAGGAACTGATCGTGCCAGGTATGTCTGAACGACTGGTAGAAATGATTAACCGTACTGATGTTTTTATTGCTTTGCCATGTGGCTTGGGTACATTGGAGGAAATTTTTACAGTGTTATCTTGGGCGAACCTGAACATACACCAGAAACCGCTTGGACTGTACAACGTTGAAGGATTTTATGATTTTCTTTGTGTGTTTCTTGATGATGCTCGAAGAAATGGGTTCGTGTCAAAACCTATGAAAGAACTCCTCTTTACTGCCAGAACTGCTCCGGATCTAATAGACCAAATCTTAGCCCATGAACCACAAGTTGACCCTATCCTTTCAAAGATAAATTGGTCTGAGGACGATCATGGTAAGAGGCGTCGTGTTAATCTGGATCTTAACCTTTAACTTTTCGTGTAGAATTTCAGCTAACCAGGTATTATCTTCTAAACTCTTCTTCTACTGTTTAAGACATTGGGGACATGTCTCATTTAGGTTTGGGGGAGGGAATTAGTTGATTAGTATCTTCTTTTTAGTTGTGTGTTGTTTTTATTTTTAGTCAAAATTTTTCGAAAAATACAAAAAAAATTGAAAATTTTTCAAAAATTACAAAAATATTTTGCGTTGTGTTTTTTATTTTGACTAGAAAGGTGAAATTGGTAAGAGATAGATGTGAGTAAGGAGTTTTCACTCCTGAGACGTATCTCAAACCTAATTCGGAACAAGTTAATTTTTGTTTATTTCCTTTTGAATTATTTAATTTGTGAATTCTCCATAATACTGACTAAAAAAGGATCTTCATATGGTCAGTTAGCAGATATTATCAACATGCATAGTAACATACAGACATGAGTTGTAATTGAAAAGTTTATAATATTTAGTGCTCTAGTTTAATTGGAGAAAGCATCTCAAAAAGTGATGGAGTAAAAAAAAAAAAAAAAAAAAAAAAAAAAAAAAACGTCTGAGATCCGAGTTATTAAGTCTGTAAGGGTGTGTTTTAACACCTAGTGTCCTAAAGCCAACTGGGTTGGGAGTCACTGGCCCAAAGCTCGCTACATGGATCAAAGATGCTGCAAAAATATATATATCTTAAGTATGAGTAATTAAGTCCGTAGGGGTGTCTTAACACCTGGTGCCCTAAAACCAACTGGTTTGGGAGTCACCGACCCAACACTCGCTACATAGATGGAAGATATTGTAATAAAAAAAAAAATCAAAGAAAAAAATCAGAAAAATCCGAAAAAATATCATTGCTACAAAAAGGTGTAAATTCTGATAAAACTTTAGGAAAAATATTACTCTCTTATCAACTACACTTATGACAGTTGTGGGAAAAAATGAGTTGTTTAATATTTTGTTGGCTGTGTATATGGAGAATGGTAAATATAATCGGAGAATTTACTTATTCAGTAATTTAGAATGAAAGAAAACAACTAGTAACTTGGAGTAGAAGTTTCACCTGATTAGTCACTAACATCTTTATTCTCTTTTCGCTTGTCTTTTGCTTTTGTGTGCATTAGTTTTATTATCTTTTTACTTTTGTAAAACGTTTGTGGGTATCGTTGCTGTAAGCCCTCACGAGACTATAACTCATCCACTAGGAACACCTAGGGGTTTAAAGGCTTGTTGCATATGCTAAATGCAACCGTGATCCCTATGAAAGTAGCTTAGTTTATTTTAATTTGAATGTTTCTTGTATTTTATTTTATTGTTTTGCTCGAGGACAAGCAAAATGTTAGGTTTGGGGGTGTGATGAGCGGAAAATATATCAATATTTACCGCCCCTTTTACTTAATATTTTGTTTAGTTTCTCGGGTTTGATGAACGTTTTGATGTGTTTTAGTTTATTTTGCAGATAAAATAATATTGGGACACATTGAAATCATTTAGGACGAAATGTGGGTCAAATAAGGGCAAAAATTGGACTTGACATATTAATTTTGGAGATTGGAAACTTGAAAGGGCATTTTAACGAAGTGCAGTTTTGGAAATTCCAGTTTTGCGCATCTGTCGTATTTTGGGCATAACATTTTACTCCGATATCGGATTGAGCTGATTCAAGTTCCAGATTAAAGAAGAATCAAAGATCTACAACTTTTAAAGACAAAATAATTTCGAATTCTGAAGATTTCATGTCCGAAATTGATGAACCATCTAGAAGTGTGTTGTGTGTAATTATTAAATCACTTTCAATCATTTTCAAAGCAAAAAAAAATTAATAATAAATAATAAAAATTATCAAATCACCACCAAACATGATAAGCAATTAGTGGAGCAATTAATAATGGATTTGGTGGAGCAATTAGTGGAGCAATTAATAATGATTTGGTGGATGATTTGATGGAGGTAAAATTTTACCTATAAATACCAAGTCATTTCATTTGTAAATTCATACTTTCTTCTAAGGAATTCCTTAAGAATACTAAGAAGATTGTATCTTGTTTGTTATTTATAGCTTTCAGTAATTAATTTCCGCTTTCGCACTTTCTTTTCTTTACTTTTCAGTTTTTACTTTCCACAATTTACTTTTACGCACAATACTTTTCTTTCTTTAATTTTCTGTTTTTACTTTTCAGGAATGAGGAGGTAACTCCCCTTTGCTGGGGTAAAAGGTAAAACTTTTATTACTAATATTAGATTAATCTCCCTTAATTATAATATATAAACTAGTTAAAACCTGACTAAACTGGATACCGCCTGATTGGTCGGTTGGTAATTAATTATTAATTTGACTTAATCTGGATATCGCCTATATGGCTGGTTGGTACTTATCATGCAAAGTTAATATATTATATTAAGGGAGATATCTAAAATAGAAGTAATAAAAGTGGATCATTTTACCTCAGCATTTTCTTTTATTGTACTTTTACTTATTTACTTTTCAGCAATTTACTTTCAGCATTTACTTTTCAGCAATTTACTTTCAGCATTTACTTTTCAGCAATTTACTTTCAACATTTACTTTTCAGCAATTTACTTTCAGCATTTACTTTTCAGTAATTTACTTTCAGCATTTACTTTTCAGCTTTTAATTTTTAGTATTTTACTTTATGTCCTTTATTTATTTAAGTTTTTTTACTACCCGTAAATATGTGTCGTAACTAAGCCAGTTATCTGGGGTTGTGATGAAATCCAATATCACCGGTTTATAAGGGGTTAAATTATAGTTTGGGTAATTTAAAGATTTATTTATTGAGTCTTAATCTTAATGCTTTTTCATTAACTGGCCATTAATAAAATTGAACTGGGAAACTAAAATGAACTAGACATAGGGATTTTAAGTTTAAGACATTAGACTTAATAGTCCACGATCTTCCTTGAGGATAGATAACCCTTTAATAGATTTCCTTACAGGATAGACATATACCTGTCGGGCGGGGGTAGCCATAATTGGAACTTAAACTTAATGAATCCAGATAATTTGGTTGACATAGACATATGGTTCAATTGGGTTAAACTGGGTATTTGTGTCTGACCATCGACAGAGGCTTACACATAATTTATTATTCCAGGTTAATAAATCAATATATTACCCAACTTTAAGATAATCACTTCATCTTTAAAATGATATTGGAAGAAATCACAACCCTAGATAGTTTTTAATATTGAATATTCTTAAAACCTACTTTCGAATAATTTTATTTTTAAATTTAGAATCGTCACCATTTCAAATCAATCAAACAACCTGTTAGATACTAGTAATCATTTGACCTCATAAAATTAATAGATTAGATATTAATTCCTCGTGGGATCGATATTTTTATACTACTTGATCGATACGTGCGCTTGCGTTATACGTGTGTGTTTACGCGCGGTCATCCGACCTCAAATTCGTTTGGGTTCGGAATGGTCACTTACTGATGCCAATATAATATTTACACTCAAAGAAGGTATCCACATATCTTATAATGCAGTCACATGCATTACCGTTTATATAACACATAAATGCAAACACATAATAAAATACGGTAAAGTTTATATGCATAAATAAAATATTACAATAATAATTAAAAAAGATAATCTTTTAATTATGAGATTGACTACCCTACTTAAGGACAGATCATATCTAGCATGCTAATCTTTTTATTTTGTGAATGTCCTTATTATTCACAAACCTATTAATGGGAACATTTAGGAATATAGATTCTCATAAGACGTCAAAGACATTGCCTATTACTCTAATGACTTTATTATATTTATTAATCATCACAAATAGATTAAATAACATATATTTATTGAATAATGCTATTTTTATTGATTAATGTGAATTTACAAATACAAGTACAACCCTATTTTATTACAAATATATGTACATAAAGCCTTCATTGTGTGTATGACATATTCTTAACAATCTCCCACTTACACTATAGGCAAATAGTATGAACCTGAATACCATAATCCTTGGTGTGCATATTTATTGGGATATATGCCACCGAACATCATGTAATATATAAATGAAATTATTTTAATAAAAGAACGATGTAATTTTCATTTATTAAATTATTTGTTTTAAATTCGCATATTATAAATTGTCATAAATGCAATTGGTTATTAATATACTTTCAGACTTATTGTATGGGTGTCATACATAAGAGAATTTAAGTCTGAAATTAGTAATCCAAAATAGTCCGTAGAGAGAGCGAACAAAGATGAGTACTTTATTTATGGTTTATCTACAGCTGTAGTCCATTCCATAATAAAATGACGATCTTGATCTGGGATCGTTCATGTGATGACATAGGAATAAAAGAACCTTATATGATGCGATTATATATGACTGGACTAAGAAAGAAATGAATTTCTTTTAATATTCGTTAAACAAAGAAATTCATATTAGTTTAATAGATGATCATATATGGATTGATTTGAATCTTGAGTGTACTAAGAATTCCTGCATAATAGGTTGTGTCATTTGGTTAACAAAGGTGAGGTCGGTATAGCAATCCTGATCAATAATTACATACTTTAGGGGCACGGTCTGATATGTATCCACTTATACTTATGAGAAGTAGATGAGTATACTCCTCAAAGGTTGATTCTGTACTTGAATAATAAGAGCACTCAAATCTTTCTATTACGAATAGAAAGATAAAATTCATAATAGTTATGAATGAATTATTCATTAGAGAATCAATTGTACTTAAGGCACAATAAATAATTAGATGAGTATAACAGACATTATGACATGCTCTAATTATAAGCCTACTACACACGCGTAGAAATGGGTTGCTAGAGTTTTTATTTTTGCTGGCAAAATTTGGGGCTGTAGAGGATTCATCAATAACTATTTTAGGGCTGAAATTGTCACTTCCCGTTGAATCCGGGCAAGTGATGGGCATGAGACGGCCTATCCATCACTTGAACCCTTGACATGCACTTACTCATTGTATTGGATAATTGACTAATAATATGAAAACACGACTACATACATTAAATAAACCTTAAACTTGCTTATATAAATCGTGACTACAAATTATATATATATTTAATTAATATACAAACTAACATTTAAAAAACCATAGAATACATAAACACATGGTTTTATATCAGGCTTTATGGCCTGAAATGATCAAAACTGACAACTGGGCCCAACTTTGACGACCGATGTGTAATGACTGCCTTTGGGTCCCGTCTCCTCCAAAGTCTACCTCAACGTGCATGAACATGTGCCCTGCATAATAACTGAAAGTGGGGTGGGTCAGGTCTTTTGAAAAACCTGGTGAATGGATACTGGAGGGCTAATAAAATAAACTAAAATAAAACAACATGGATTAGTAGAAGCCAAAACATGGAAATAGCTGGAAAACTGAAATACAAAAACATAAACATTGAGCTGAGGATCAAGAACATAACCTAATATTAGGAACAAGGTTGTGACAACTAAACTATCACCTAGCTGAAAGACCGGTACGTAAGTGTAGGAGTGAAACATGATTTTCCGCTATGCCTGTGAAGTTGGCGACCACGACACGGTTGGGTTCACAGCTCATAAAGTGTACAATTAGCCCACGAGGGAGTAATCAGAGAATAAAGGAGTCGTAACCTAGTATAATACATTGGGAATGATTTGAGGCCGCACTACACCCTTCGCAAGGTCGACCTTAAACCTATTTGGGTTTGGAATCGTCCATTCCTGATGCTAGTATGATTCCAAGATTTGAAAAGAGATATCACCATGCCGTATAATGAAAATATGATGCAAGTAATTTAAAACACTTAAAAGCACAAACATAACTTAAAAGCAAAACATAGTTTCCAGAGGGTAGTATTTTAGGAACAAAAGAAATAAAAAAAATTAACTACGGCTAGCCGGACATGGAAATGGCATGTCGGAGGTGTCCTTTTAGATGTGTGTCCGGCCGGACTTACTTGAAGTTTGGCCGGATTTACAGTGTAATCCATAATCATAAAAACTCGTGCAATAGTAAAAAAGAAGGATAAAGAACATAAAGGAAAGCATGCCATCAGAATAAATAACAAATAAACAGTCCAAGTTGTGGCAAATATCAGTAAAGAACATATACAAGAACAAGAAAAATCGATAATCATCTTTTCTTTGGTACGTGAAGTTGTATCCCAAATAAAGACCGCACTACCGTCCATTCGAATTCGACTATGGAATTAACGTCTGGACTTCCATCCTATATACCGTAGGAAAGCATACTACCAGATGTAACCTATGTACAACCAGAGTTAATATATGACTAGTGTATGTCCGGCTGGATGTGAAGGTGTATCCGACCGGATATACTGTGTCAAAATAGTAAATACAGAATTAAGTGATAAGGGCCCTCAGGTCTTACCTTAGGTCTTTCTCAGCTTTGAGAATACGTTTGAAAATCTTTTTTGATTGTTGAATTTATCTACTCGAAAGAGATTTAAGAGGTTTTTTGGGTCGTTGTTTGACTGTTGGGTGCATGTGTTTTTTGGCAAAAGATTAGTTGCAAGCCTCCAAAATTCGGATCTAGAAGAAGGTCTCTTGTTTGTGTGAAGGTTCTCCCTTTTATAGTGATGGTTTCTTAATTTTGAAAGGAAAAAAACTCTTTTAGAAGGGAAATTGATAATTATGGAAGGTTGTAATAAGGAAAAATATAATTGGGGAAAGTTGTTAAGAGGGAAATATATTGAATTCTTCTCAAAAAGTTGAAACGCGACACATGTCCGGCCGGATGTGGAGGTGTATCCGGTGGAGGTCATGGTTATATCAGTTCAGATGTCGATGGTTTCTCTCCAGCATTTAAACCTTACAATCTTCGTTAACTCTCAAACAGTGTCCCTACAAGAGACTCATCATCAACCAATGAAAATGAAATGTCTACAGTCGCTCCCACTTTGGTAGGCTTATACAGTGTGAGACAGTGACATGCCTATCAAAGTCATGCATGTATTTTCACTTACAAGGTTTGTCTGGCATCGTCAGACTTACCTGCTTCGGTCACGTAGGCCCTTGAGCCTTTCGATGCCTCATATGGTGTTAAGATGCTTTGATCTCGCCAGGCATCATTCCCAGCTCCCATAATTGATGTTCTCGCAGGTCACTGATGCTTCAATTGGTATTGAGATGTTTGGATCTGTTGGGGTATTTAGCGCGGAAGCACGCGGTTCGGGTGAAATCGTAACTTTAAAAACTTTTAAATTACCAAATAAATTATTCAATATCCAATATGAATAATTCATTTATATTTCACCTAAAAATATTTATTCAATATCAAAAAACAATATAAATAGGTTAGAAACATCGCGAAACTTTTACGAAAAATGTTTTTCCATAAAATGGCATAAAACACATTTTTGTCCGAACCGACCAACCAATACACACGGGGGCTACCCAGGTCAGCTCCAATAGTGCTTGGGAAGTTTATGGGCTGCCCAAATAGTGACCAATTCACTGTTTGGACAGCGGACACCAGGTAAGCTCGAAACTCACCCGGTAACGCCGTTTTTCACTATTTTCGCATATTTCAACTCCGAAACAATTTTCGGCATTTGTTCCAATGCCCAAAATACATCCAATACATTTATACAACATACTTTTCATCACCAAAAATACAGAAATTCTAGATTTGATTTGGTAACTAAAAAATTATTTTTCATGCTTTAAATCCACAACATTAATCATATTAATACTTACACCAACCAAAGTCACCATAAATGAAGAACTCAAGAACAATTCTAGGAGTTAAAAGAGTGGCCATAACACTCTAGAGTGGCAACAAGTCATCAAATTATAAAATTGAACTAATATTACACTAATATCATTCAATCCAACTTCACACATGCATCTAGCCTCCAAATCCATCCTCCAAATCAAAAAGCCCCAAAATATAAGAATGGAAGAAACCCTAAAACTTGTCTAGGTACTCAAGAACAAGAAACAAGAAACAAGTTTTCTAAGTTTAAGAGTTATGAAGATTACCTCAAAATCTCCTAATTTCTTAAACTTTTTCTTGATTTCTTCACTTTCTTCCTTGATTCTTCAAGAAAATTTTAGGAGTTTTCTTTATCAAAGGATTCGGCCATGGAGTTGTAAATTAGAGAAAAACAAAATGTTCACTTTAAATACTAAGGCCAAACCGACTTTGGAGGGGAAATAAGGGTATTTTGGTCAATTGGTCAATTAATCTAATTAATTAATAATAATAAGCTTTAAGTTAACAAATCCAATTTGTATACTTCAAGCTTAAAAGAATCATGCCACTTGTAACTAATAATAATCAAACATATTGCATAACAATTATGTAATATTGAAATAATTTAAGTATCTAGATATTTAACATTTAAATACCTAAATAATTAATTAATGTGATTATTATTATATATGTATTTTTATTTACATTAAATAACAAATACATATATTAATGGCATGTGTCAAAGTCTCATTTGAAATAATTAATATGTTATAACAAATCAAATCTTGTATCAAATAAAAATACACATTAATTATTAACTGACCGAAATACCCCTAATGCATGTATTTTCATTTAACCATTTAAACTATTCGAATTAACTTATTTAATCCGGTGAAGTATTATGAATAATCTATATTATTCATAACACGTTGCCCATGTGCTCAACGAGTACACTTCATATTGTGGGACTCTCTAAGTTTACGTTTATCCGTCACGAAATCCAATTTCGTGTCCATAATTCACCCACTCATGAATTATGACGACCACGGATAATCTCACTAAACTATGCAAGTCGAGGTCATTACATACGTATAATCCCTCCGTCACAGGCTATCAATATTATATCGGGGATATAGATAAGAACGTCAAATCCCTAAGGTATAATATAGTCGACTTTTAAATGTACAATCTCTAAATAACACTCGGAACTCGCTTCCGAAGTATACCATGGCCATGGATTTACTATATCATAAACACGTTCAAGATACCTATGCCATGTACACAGGACTGACATATTATATATGATACTCACAGGATATCATGAGCATCAGTCTACACCCAACGAATATACAGAGGCCTGATCTAAATAGATCGGTGACGTGACTGCCATCAAAGTATGGAGGATATCTCATATATCCATAGTGGTATCTCAAGTAAAAGAACCACTATGCTACTCAACTCGAGAAGATTCCTATTGACGTTGGTGTACCATCTATTAGGAAATCTTCAATGAGTCGTTCAGTGTTTATCAAATAAACACCTACTTGTCTATACAAGTCTCCCAAGACTTATGGTTCATTGGGATAAACCATCGGACCAAGTCTCGATATACGACATGTACTTGTTTTAGTGGATTTTACTAACCAAGTCGTGTCAGTAAATCTTGACCAGGAACTTTATTTGATAATATACTTCTAGTAGTTTTACTTTCCAATGTCAATTACAAACTACTTTGTAACTGCGGACTATAAAATATATTATCGGGTCTTTGTCTAATATATACATATCACTAACCATATTTAGTTTCAATTTAATCGTAATTAGATCGAATATGCATTTAAAAGCAAGAAGTATTACCATAAATAAGTAATATTATGGAAAAATGAATTGTTTGTATTCATGAATCGGACATAAATACGATCTGGATTAGCACTCCGAGCACCAACTCTAACACGATCTTGCTAGTCTTCATTCCCAACTCTAGTAGTTGATAGACCTACAGGTCACCGATACTTCGATTAGTGTTGAGATGCTTCAAGTCCTTTGATGCTTCGATCAGTGTTGAGATGCTTCAATCTAGCCAGGTGTAGAACAAATAAATCGGCGACGCTGTCCCGGGCTCGCGGCCCGGTCAGAAGTACGGAGTAGCCTGCGGGGGACTAAACCGAAGAATAAATGAGTCGCCACCCAGCTTGAACTGGGAAATGATTTAAGGCCGCACTCACCCCTCGCAAGGGAAGACCTCAAACTGTTGGGTTCAGAATGGTCTCTTACTTATATCAATTATAATGAATGGATTTATGCAATAATATAACCAATTCTTACGCAACATACACAGGCAAGATTAACCAATATCTAAGTTTGCACACACATAGGAGTAAACCGAATAAAAGCGAGCACACAATCTTATTAACATATCAAATAGATAAATGCTGAAATATAAATAAAAATAATTGTAAAAACATAAATATCGAAGAGAGATAATTAAGTTCCTAACGTGAAAGAAATAACTAAAGAGACAATCATGCATGGAAAATAACGTGAAGTGATGCAACACAGAAAAGAGATGAATAACAAGAATGAAACAAAAGAGATGTGACCAAGGCCAACATCTATATAGGACCTCGGATGTCCGATTGAACATATCTCACATTCAATCAAACGTACCACGTCCGGCGCGGTAAAAAGTCGTGGTAAAGGTAGCCCTTAGGCTTTTTTATCCCTCAAACAGAGGACCTTTAATCAAACATGTTTTGCCCATTGTAGGACACTGAAATCGGCGACGTTGTCCCGGGCTCGCGGCCCAGTCGGGAGTATGGAATAGCCCGCGGGGGAACTAAACCGGAGAAATAACATGGAGTCGCCACCCGGTGTGAATCGGGAAAATGATTTAAGGCTGCACTCACCCCTCGCAAGGGAAGACCTCAAACCGTTGGGTTCGGAATGGTCCCTAACTTATGCCACTTGTAATGAACAGATTTGTGCAATAATCTAACCAAGCCTAAGCAACATATATTTCCAAAGATAATCTACTTCTAAGTTCATGCATAAAAAAAAATTGGAATAACGGTAAGCATACGATATCACACAATAATCTCATGAACATGTTGAATCGTCAAACACGAAAAACAAATAACAACCTAAACATAAACGTAAATTGAACGCCTATTGCGAAAGAAGATAACCAAATCATGCATAGAGGAATAACGTACTAATGGCAAAATCATGCTTAAGAAACAAGTAATATCCTAACGACCTAATCATGCTTTAAGAAACAAGTAACATACTAACGACCTAATCATGCTTGAACACAATCTCACGAACACATCAAATAGATAAATGCGGGAATACAAATAGATGACAACAGTAAAAGTGTCAATAATGGAATGATATGATTAATTACATAATGCAAGAGAAATCACCCAAGAAGCAATCATGCATGAAATGTGATGACAAGGACTCGGTTCACTGTATATGCGTTCGTGTAGCGTTTGAAAATGCGTTCGAACGGTAAACAGAAGGTTCGCATTCGTATAGCATTCGAGAACGCGTTCGAACTGGATAAGACCTGATGCATGATAAAATAAAATGCATGCCCGTTCGAGTAGCATTCGTAAACGCGTTCGAATGGACTGAGACAGAATGTATACGTTCGTGTAGCGTTCAGAAACGCATTCGAACGAGATTACCAAAATGGCATCTGAAATGACACAAACACATGCATGGATTGAACAAATACACAATGTAGGACCTCATGTGCCCAATTGAACGCATCTCACATTCAATCGAGTGCACCTCATCCGGCGCGGCAAACATCGTAGTAAAGATAGCCTTTAGGCATTTCCCTCGAATAGAGGACCTTTAATCCACCCTAGTTAGCCTATGCACACTAGAATGCAATGCATGCGTAAATAAAGCAATGATATGCAAAGGGTAAATGACATAATAAAAGACGCGGCAAAACATCGTGTTAAAGGTAGCCTACAGGCGTTTCCCTCGAATAGAGGACCTTTAATCCACCCTAGTTAGCCCATGCGCATTATATTACAATGCATATAAAATAAAGACAACAATATAGGACTTCACATGCTCAATTAAACACATCTCACATTCAACAAACACACTTCACCCGGCGCGGCAAAACTTCGTGGCAAAGGTAGCCCTTAGGCTTTTTTAATCCCTCAAAATGGAGGACTTTTAATCCAACTTGATTTTCCCATGCGCATTATATCACAATGCATAGAAAGTAAAGACAACAATATAGGACTTTGTATATTTGATTAAATATATCTCACATTCAATCAAACACACTTTGTCCGGCACGGCAAAGTATTGTCGTAAAGGTAGCCTTTTGGACTTCTCTTCCCTCAAATAGAGAACCTTTAGACCAACATACTAAGCCCACACGCATTATATCATCAATACACAAACAAATAATCGTACGGAAATTAAATGGCGGAATATAAAATGCGGATAATAAACAAACAAGATAAAATAAAGTGAAATATGTGCCGTGTGCTCAAGTGGTACGTGGAGTTGTATCCCAAGTACAGACTGCACTACCATCCATTTGGATTCGGCTACGGAATTTACGTCTGGGTTTACATCCTATATACCACAAGAGACGACACATTTTCCATTCATTCAAGGGCCACAACACACATTAATCGACGACTCTCATGTGAAGAAAATTCAATAAATAATTAAAATATGAATAAGGATAAATGAGAAAGGTGCCCTCAGGTCTAACCTTTTATATCGACTCTTGAAAGCGCGTTACAAGGCCGTCAGAATGGCTAACACTCCGCAACTCTTCTGGTTTGTTGGTTCACGTCTTTCCTCGCTGTTTCACTGCTCGGGCTACTGTTTTCACTCCGTTTCACTGCTGCTTTCGCTGAATTTTCTGGTCACTATTTTTTGTGTATTAAGGGACTGTTTTTTTGCATTTTTAAGGGGGTTAGGCCTGCAAGTTTGTGCGGTTATTTAAGGGTTTTAAGGTGCAGTTTTTTTCACTATTTTAGGTAATTTAGGCCACTGTTTGGGATGATTTTTTGGTGATTATAATGCAGTTTCAGGGGGTGTTTTTCGGTCACTGCAGAGACTGTTATGTGGTTCAGTTTTTTGGTGGTGCAGGGGTAACTTTCAGGGGCTGTTTCGGTGATGTAGGGACTTTCTAGAGTTATGTTTCGGTGGTTGTTTATGTGACAATGGATGGGGTTTGATGGATTAGTATTCGGCAATGCAGAGAGAGGAGAAGGAGAATTGTTTGTTTGTTGCTTCTTATCTTAGGCGTGAATGCTATGAGAGGTGATGGTTGGTTTTGTGTCTCTTTTATAGACAAAGGCTAGGGTGAATCCTTGTTTGAAAAGGAATGAGATTTGTTAATAAAGGTGATATCTTTTAATTAGTATTTCATAAGGAAAACATCTTTTTAATTAGGGACAAGATTTGGATTGTTTTGGAAGATCATATATTTGATTTACTTTAATTCGGTATGTAATTATTTAGATTTTATTTGATTTGTTTTAATTTCCCATGTGTTAAATATGTGATTTTGTATTTTTGGATGTGTTTTAAGGGCTTGGGCGTGTGGGCTTGGCTTTGTGGGCTAGGTGGGCGTGTGGGCTTGATGTGTATTTCAAGGGTTTTGGGCCAATGTTAAATGGTTCGCAGGGTTTTGGGCTAAAGGTGTTTTAAAATGGAGGTCCAACAAGCGAGCCCGAAGCTAAACAAGCGAACTAAATCCAACAAAAATCCCAATTTCTGACTTTTCCCTTCCGACGTCTGTTTCTCACGACTTCTGCGACTTAAAAGGTAGTGTCTCCAAATGAGACTCATAATAGGGACTTACATGCAAAAATGCAGTGCCTACAGTCGCCCTCACTTTTATGGGACTTGTGGAGTGTGTGATAATGACAATCCTATCAAAGTTATGCAATGCATTTTTACTTATCTGGCCCGCCAGCTGCCACCTGACTTGCCTGCTGCTTCGAGCTGAGTTGATGATGCAGCGGACCTTGATCCTGGGACGTATCCCAATAACTGCAACCGACAATGGGGGCCTCGCCCCTGGGATGCATCCCAATACCGCTGACAATATGGGTCACGACCCTCGGACGCATCCCGATAACTGCAACCGACAACGGGGGCCTCGACCCTGGGACGCATCCCAATACCACTGATAATATGGGTCACGACCCTAGGACGCATCCCAAAACTAATGATGCAGGGGGCCAACGACCCTGGGATGCATCCCGATCACTGCAACCAACAACGGGGGCCTCGAAACTGGGACGCATCCCGATAACGTTGACAATGTGGGTCACGACCCTGGGACACATTCCCAAAACTGCTGATGATAAGGGTCACGACCATGGGACGCATCGCCAAAACTGATGCGGATGTGGGCCTTGCCCCTAAACTGATGCTTATATGGGCCTCGACCATAGGACTCATCCCCAAACTAATGCTGATGTGGGCCTCGACCCTGGGAATCATCCCCAAACTGATGCTGATGTGGGCCTCGACCCTGGGACTCATCCCCAAAATGATGCTGATGTGGGCCTCGCCCCCAACTGATACTGATGCGTTGTTGCTTCTGGTTGGCTTGAATTTGCCGCTTTCTTCTTTTCTTCTTTGAAACCTGCGAATACAAAACAAACCCAAAAATGATTCAAAATATATTACGTATATGCATGCATGAATGAGTTTTCTATCCCATCGGGTTAGGTCTTTTGCCAAGTCTTCTCTTTCTCAAGCGAAGTACTATTTCAATCTGTCCACGTTGATCAGCTCGGTGAACTCGTTCCCTTTCAAATCTGACAGTCTCACTGCCCCATTTCCCATTACTTTCTGCACTATGTAGGGTCCTTCCCAGTTAGGTCTGAACTTTCCTCTCGGATCTGTCGTCGACGGCCTTGAATGTTTAAGTACCAAATCACCCTTTCTGATCTTAGTAAGGCACACCTTCTTGTTGAATGCTCGGGCCAACCTTTTCTGATATATCTGCATGTGATGTAAGGACTTCATTCTCTTCTCATCCAGCAGTACTAACTGTTCAAATCTCTGTACGGCCCATTCTTGTTCAGGTAACTCTGTTTCTGCTAATACCCTCAATGACTGTATCTCAACTTCCACTGGCAGTACTACTTCCATTCCATAGACCAAAGAGTAAGGCATGGCTCATGTTGCTGTTCTTACTGATGTTCTGTACCCCCACAGGGAATATGGTAGTTTGTTGGCCCAATCTTTATAGTTTTCTGTCATCTTGGCTAATATCTTCTTCACTGTCTTATTGGCTGCCTCGACTGCCCCATTTTCCTATGGCCTGTAAGGTGATGACTTGTGATGTTCAATCCCGTATCTCTGTAGCATCCCATTCGTTTCACCTTGAAACTGAACTCCGTTATCTGTCACTACATGATGCGGCATCCCATATCGACATATGATGTTCCGAGCTATGAACTTCACCATCTGCTTTGCTGTGACGTTACGAAATGACTCGACTTCCACCCATTTTGAGAAGTAATCCACTGCCACTACAATGAAACGATGTCCATTCGATGCATTCGGTCGAATCTCCCCGATCATATCAATTCCCCATGCTGAGAAAGGCCATGGATCTGATAGCCCATGTAACTATGTGTGAGGCAGATGGTTCAAATTACCGTGTGCTTGACAATCATAACAATGTTTTACCAGCTTTGCACAGTTTGTCTCCATGGTCAACCAGTAGAAGCCCTGTCTTACAATCTTGCGAGACAAGTTCAACCCATTCATGTGCGGTCCACATACCCCGGCATGTACTTCTTCCATTGTCTTCTAAGCTTCTTCTTTTCTCAAACACTTCAGTTGAACGCCATTTGCCTGTCTCTTGTACAATTCTCCTTTCAAAACCACATACTGAGAAGCTAACTTCTGAATAGCTATCCTGTCTTTTCTGTTGGCTTCTTCTGGGAGTTCTCTGAGTTCCAGGTATTGCTGAATATCATGGTAACAAGGTTTTCCGTCGTCGACCTCCACTTCCAGAACTCTTTCTATCTCATAAACAGGTCTGCTTGCTGTTTTCAGTACCAGTGGTTTCATCACTAACTTCTCTGGATTTTCCCAAGTCGCTGCAAGTGTAGCTAATGCGTCTGACATCTGATTCTCTTCTCGCGGCAAATGCTGAAACTTACAATCGGGGATAGACTATGCCAACTTTCTGAGGTGAAAAACGTAAGGTTTCAACCGTTCTTCCTTTCAATTCCCATTCTCCCTGCATCAGTCAGACTACCAACATCGAATCTCCGTAGACCTCCACACTTTCAGCCTTCAAGGCTATCAATGCAGTCAATCCAAAAGCACATGCTTCATACTCGGCCATGTTGTTAGTTACTCCGAACGCCAACCTCTTGGCCATAGACAAGTTTCTCCCTCGGAGGTCACTATCACGATCTCAATTCCGGCTCCTTTCCAATTCACTGCGCCGTCGAAATACATCTTCCATCCTTGAACTGTTATTGCTTGGATCTCTTCATCTGGGAATTCAAACTTTTACTGATCCCCTTCAATAGGTTGCAATGCCAGGAACTCTGATACGGCTCGCCCTTTGATTACTTTGGAGGTGAGATACTCAATGTCAAACTCTGTCAGCAACACTAACCATATTCCCAACTTCCCTACTAGTGAAGGCACTGAATGTAGATACTTCAAAGGATTTTCTTTGGCTACCACCTGGATCTTGTAAGACTGGAAGTAATGCCGCAGTTTTCTGAACGCCCATACCACTGCCAAACAGATCTTCTCTACCTCTTGATAACGGGCTTCGTACAGAAGCATCTTATTACTGAGATATTAGACTGCATGCTCTACCCCTGTCTCATCTGCCTGTACCATCATTGCCCTCAGTGCTTCTGATTCTATGGCCAAATACAATATCAAGGGTCTGCCCAGTCTCGGAGGTTTCAATACAGGAGGCTTTACCAAGTATTATCTGATCTTGTCGAAGGCTGCTTGACATCGCTCATTTCATTTCACTGGCTAGTCTTTTCTCAGCAGTTTGAAGATAGGCTCACATACTGATGTCAAATTGGCGATGAACCGACTGATGTACTGAATTTTCCCGAGAAATGCTCTGACTTCCTTCTCAGTCTTCGGTGCTGGCATCTCCGTGATTGCTTTGATCTCTCAGAGTCTACCTCTATTCCTCCCATTCCAACTGTATGTCCGAGCAACTTTCCTGATGTTACCCCAAACACATATTTCTTGGGATTCAGCCGCAAGTTGTATTTGTCAACCCTCTGAAAGAACTTCTCCAGTGCTTCTATATGCCCAATTCTTATCTCTGATTTCACCATCAAATCATCCACATATACTTCAATCTCTTTATGCATCAAGTCGTGGAATAGTGTAGTGGCCATCCGCTGATAAGTAGCTCCTGCATTCTTGAGCCCAAACGGCATTACCTTGTAACAATATGTGCCCCACTTGGTGACAAAGGCAGTCTTGTGCTTGTCTTCTTCAGCCATGAGAACCTGATTGTATCCTGAAAACCCATCTGCAAATGAATACATGGC
Organism: Zanthoxylum bungeanum; assembly: GCA_019454045.1. Classification (NCBI taxonomy): domain Eukaryota; kingdom Viridiplantae; phylum Streptophyta; class Magnoliopsida; order Sapindales; family Rutaceae; genus Zanthoxylum; species Zanthoxylum bungeanum. Next base: position 34,709 of record SKCR01035314.1, on the reverse strand, counting down.
AGATAAAGTCACACTGTCAACTAGCACATATATATGAGGTAGAGGAAAATCATCTTTCGGGCAAGCCTTGTTAAGATCTATGTAATCCACACACATTCTGACCTTTCCGTCTTTCTTCGGCACCGACACAATATTTGCCAACAACTCAGGATACTTCACTACTTCCAGGAACCCCACATCTATCTGTTTCTTGACTTCCTCTCTGACTTTCTCGGCCCACTCAGGTCTCATCCGTCGAAGTTTCTATTTCACTGGCTTCATATTTGGATAAGTTCGTATTGTATGCTGGGCGATGCTTCTCTCTACTCCAGGCATGTCCTCAAAAGGACCAAGCAAACACTTTGGCATATTTGGCTAATATTTCTTCTAATTCTTCCCGCTCCTCAGAGGTAACCTCACTTGCAATTAGAATTTCCCTGGGGCTCTCAGGTGTACCAAGGTTAAATGCATTTGTTTTTATGGAGCTGATATCAAATATACTCAAGTCGTGCAAATTGAAAGGGAGAGACTCAGACGAGTAAGCAAAATGATTGTCTTTATTGCTAGCAGATGCAGAAATACATTCAAATAAATCAGAGAGATAAACATCTTCATCCTCCACAGATGCAGAATGGAGGGCACGCCCCCAAGCTTGTGAAACCAAGGCCTTCCCAAAAACAAAGCAAATTGCTGGGATATCCAGCACTGTGAACTCAACTTCATCCTCAATCGGGCTGACCCTGACTACCACAGTAAAGGTACCCTCAACTCCCCGCTTGCTATCGTCATAAGCTTTGATAGTCATATTGGAGGGGTCTAGATCTGTTTCCTTCATACCCAGCCTTGCCAAAACCTTCAATGGGCACAAAATGATGGATGAACCATCATCTACCATCACACAAGATATCTTATTTCCCCTCACTTCAGCTCTGATGAATAAAGGTCTATTATGGTTCCTTCCCTCAGCCGGGAGTTCCTCCTCAGAAAAAGTTATTACCTGCAAAGCTTTCTTCTGTACTGATCCCACAACATTGCCGGATTAGCATTCTTTGGCACTACTATCTTGCTCAAGGCCTCAACCATAGCACGTCTGTGCTCCTATAACGAACACAACAATTCACAGATGCTGACCTGTGCCCACATTTTCTTTATATGGCGCAGCACTGTATCCCCCTTCAGAATTTTCCATATTTTCTGTCACTTCCCTCCCTTCTGTTAACACTTCTTTACCCTTCTCAGCCGTGTCACTATAGATTCGCCCGCTGCGTGTCATTCCTCTCACCTCTTCTTCATCACTACTGGAGAAGTGTTCCCATAAATCTCTCCCTGTTCTGTTTCATCTTCGTTGTTGCTATCCCAAATTCCCAGGCAAAAGGCTTGGTAGTCAAAGGATTTGAGGACAAGGCTTTCGGGTAGGCCAGAGTTTATCATATAGGTTGGTGGTGGGACAGAGTGATAATTCGGCAGGGGGTTTTATGTGTGTTAGGCTGTTCTTTTTCAGGGTCGGGTATCTTTTGGGAATCTATTATGTCCTGGATTTCATGGTGGAGGCGGGCATAATTGTCAGTGTCATGGCCATTCTGTTGATGGAAATGGCAATATTGGTTTAGGTTAAGATGTGGTGGTTGAGGGTGTGGAAGTGGTTTGGTTTCTAAGGGTTTCAGAAGTCCATGTCTCTTTAATTCTCTAGCACTTTAGACAAGGGTGTTCCCAAGTTGGAAAATCATCGGTTTCGGATAGCAGCAATCTCAGCAGAAACAGGCTTGGTATCTGATGTTCCCCCAATGGGCCTCATGTTCAGGCGTAGAACTTTCTATTTCGTCCTCTTCTTCTTCTTCCTCGATATCCTGACAGTTTCCCTCAGATCAGTTCATCACGTAATGTCGAAAATCAGTAATCATGAGGAGGTCATTCTCCTCAGCTTGTCATAAATTGAGGGCTTGGTACCCTTAATTATCATCTTGATTTGGTCCTTCTCTGAGGTCTGAGTCTGCATCTTTAGGAGCTGGCTCCTCCAGCGGTCTACATACTCCTTGAAGCTCTCCTCCGGCTTCTGCTTAGTGTTCTCCAAATCACGGAGTGACAAATCAATCTTTAAGTCTGTAACATACTGCTTCAGAAATGCATCTGCCAATTCCCTCCAGTCTTCCTTAACATTTCTTTCAAGGCTATGATACCACACTCCTCGCCCCCTCGCCCCCCTCGAGTGACATCCTAAAAATTTTCTAAACTTGGCGTTGTGACAGGCCCACTAAAACTCATAACTGAAACATATTGTCGAAGATGGACCCTCAGGTCCCCATTCCCATTGAACTTGGCTATATCAGGCATTTTGAACTGAGCCGGCAGCTGCTCTTCAAAACTCATTGCCTCATAATCTATCATGTCTTCATGTTTACCCCTCATTTTGCGGGTAACCGATTCTACCTGATCCTGTAGCTTCTGTAATTCTGCCTGAGACCCAATCATTCTTCCCGTCGCATATTCAGCCATGTCATCATCAAAAGTGGGGATGTCATCCCCCAACCCATTCGGAGGCTCCTCACGCCTCACATTCTCAGAATTTCCCCCAGCACGGGGCAGAGCCATATTTGCCATAGCAGTAGTCAGGGCTTGCAACTGTTTAGTAATCTTGGTGAGACTGGTTTCCAACTGATCCATACGGGATACCTCATTTTCTGATTCGCTCAAGTTTGCCATCAGCCTTTTGATGAGTCTTCCCTCTTCCCTAACCCAATGAGAATCAATGGTGGCTTTTAAAATTCTCAGTCAGCATGTATGCGTGCAATGCATGGAGTATATAAGTCGGCCCATTGTCATTTTAAAGCATTCAACCACATTATTGCAAGGTGCAAACTTGTCCCAGTTGAAAAGGCCCAACATGTTTACACTTTTGCGATAACATGGCTAAACTACTCCAAATGATAAGGGGCCCAATCACAAGATGGCCCACCAGTATTTTAGAAACTTTTGGCCCAATTGTCATAAGATACGAACTCGTCCCAATTTAAATGTCCCAACAAGTTTGCATTTCTGACAAGAAGTCCAACTGAACCCAAATGATAATGGTCCCTAAACACAAACATAAAGAGATAATTCAAGCATAAAGTAATAATTTCTATAGGGCGGCCCATCGACATTTCAGAAGCTTTTGGCCCAATTTTCATAGGATACGAACTCGTCCCAGTTTAAATGACCCAACAAGTTCGCATTTCTGACAAGAAGTCCAACTGAATCCAAATGACAATGGTCCCAAATACAAGCATAAAGAGATAATTCAAGCATACAGCAATAATTTCTATAGAGTGGCCCATCGATATTTCAGAAGCTTTTGGCCCAATTGTCATAGGATATGAACTCGTCCCAGTTTAAATGGCCCAACAAGTTCGCATTTCTGACAAGAAGTCCAACTGCATCCATAGGAGGATGGTTCACAAGCACAAGGAAATAGTTGCTATAGGTCATACAACTCTGGTCTACGTGTCGGTTTGCGGGAGTGTAAACAAAGACTCTCGCTGGCGAAGGATTGCCCAAAACTACGTCTCCCTACTCAAGGGTTCGAGCGACCAAGTGAGCGCACCTTTTTTATACCTTACGGTACGTGCCAACGAGTTATGGTGCGTGACTGGCTGTCAAATAGATTTCCCATTGTAGATTCCCCAGAGGGAGGGCGGAGCAAACTATCTTAAAAATCCAAGCCTCTTGGGCTCTTATCGCTTGGTGACAGGAATAAACAACGAGTCTTCTAAATTAGTCCATCACAGTAGGCTACGAGTACATGATTACCTAGGTGCCTTCACAGCTTTTCCTTATAGAAAGGTAGTGAATGAGGGAAGACACCAAACCATTACCTAGCCTTAAAAAGTGCCTTTGATTACACCCATTTAAACCCACGGTAGACACGGTTAACTAAAGGACAAATCACAATCATTACAAGACATTATTTCGGGGCCAATTCTCTATCCCCAGTGGAGTCGCTAGACTGTAGGACACAGAAATCGGCGACGTTGTCCCGGGCTCGCGGCCCGGTCGGGAGTACAGAATAGCCCGCGGGGGAACTAAACCGAAGAAAAAACATGGAGTCGCCACCCGGTGTGAACCGGGAAAATGATTTAAGGCCGCACTCACCCCTCGCAAGAGAAGACCTCAAACCGTTGGGTTCGGAATGGTCCCTTACTTATGCCACTTGTAATGAACGGATTTGTGCAATAATCTAACCAAGCCTAAGCAACATATATTTCCAAGGATAATCTACTTCTAAGTTCATGCATAAAAAAAATAAATTGGAATAACGGCAAGCATACGATATCACACAATAATCTCATGAACATTTTGAATCGTCAAACACGAAAAATAAATAACAACCTAAACATAAACGTAAATTGAACGCCTATTGCGAAAGAAGATAACCAAATCATGCATAGAGGAATAACGTACTAATGGCTAAATCATGCTTAAGAAACAAGTAACATCCTAACGACCTAATCATACTTTAAGAAACAAGTAACATACTAACGACCTAATCATGCTTGAACATAATCTCACGAACACATCAAATAGATAAATACGGGAATACAAATAGATGACAACAGTAAAAGTGTCAATAATGGAATGATATGATTAATTACATAATGCAAGAGAAATCACCGAAGAAGCAATCATGCATGAAATGTGATGACAAGGACCCAGTTCACTGTATATACATTCGTGTAGCGTTTGGAAATGCGTTCAAAAGGTAAACAGAAGGTTCGCGTTCGTATAACATTCGAGAACGTGTTCGAACGGGATAAGACCTAATCCATGATAAAATAAAATGCATGCGCGTTCGAGTAGCGTTCGTAAACGTGTTCGAATGGACTGAGACAAAATGTATACGCTCATGTAGCGTTCGGAAATGTGTTCGAACGAGATTACCAAAATGGCATCTGAAATGACATAAACACATGCATGGATTGAACAAATTCACAATGTAGGACCTCGTGTGCCCAATTGAATGCATCTCACATTCAATCGAGTGCACCTCGTCCGGCGCGGCAAACATCATGGTAAAGGTAGCCTTTAGGCATTTCCCTCGAATAGAGGACCTTTAATCCACCCTAGTTTGCCTATGCGCACTAGAATGCAATGCATGCGTAAATAAAGAAATGATATGCAAAGGGTAAATGACATAATAAAAGGCGCGGCAAAACATCATGGTAAAGGTAGCCTTCAGGCGTTTCCCTCGAATAGAGGACCTTTAATCCACCCTAGTTAGCCCATGTGCATTATATTACAATGCATATAAAATAAAGACAAAAATATAGGACTTCGCATGCTCAATTAAACACATCTCACATTCAACAAAACACATTTCGCCCGGTGCGGCAAAACTTCATGGCAAAGGTAGCCCTTAGGCTTTTTTAATCCCTCAAAATGGAGGACCTTTAATCCAACTTGATTTGCCCATGCGCATTATATCACAATGCATAGAAAGTAAAGACAACAATATAGGACTTCGTATATTCGATTAAACATATCTTACATTCAATCAAACACACTTTGTCCGGTGCGGCAAAGTATTGTCGTAAAGGTAGCCTTTTGGGCTTTTCTTCCCTCAAATAGAGAACCTTTAGACCAACATACTAAGCCCACGCGTATTATATCATCAATACACAAACAAATAATCGTACGGAAATTAAATGGTGGAATATAAAATGCGGATAATAAACAAACAAGATAAAATAAAGCGATATATGTGCAGTTTGCTTAAGTGGTACGTGGAGTTGTATCCCAAGTACAGACCGCACTTCTGTCCATTCGGATTCGGATACGGAATTTACGTCTGGGTTTCCATCCTATATACCACAAGAGACGACACATTTTCCATTCATTCAAGGGCCATAACACACATTAATCGATGACTCTCATGCGAAGAAAATTCTATAAATAATTAAAATATGAATAAGGATAAATGAGAAAGGTGCCCTCAGGTCTAACCTTCTATGTTGACTCTTGAAAGCGCGTTACAAGGCCTTCGGAAGGGCTAACACTCCGCAACTCTTCTGGTTCGCTGGTTCACGTCTTTCCTCACTGTTTCACTGCTCGGGCTACTGTTTTCACTCCGGTTCGCTGTTGCTTTCGCTTTATTTTCTGGTCACTGTTTTTGGTGTATTAATGGACTATGTTTTGCGTTTTTAAGGGGGTTAGGGATGTTGTTTTGTGCGATTATTTAAGGGTTTTAAGGTACATTTTTTTTTCACTGTTTTAGGTAATTTAGGCCACTATTTGGGATGATTTTTTTGTGATTATAATGCATTTTCAGGGGGTGTTTTTCGGTCACTGCAGGGACTATTATGGGGTGTAGTTTTTCGATGGTGCAGGGGTACCTTTCAGGGGCTATTTCGGTAATGTAGGGAATATCTGGAGTTATGTTTCGGTGGTTGTTTATGCCGAAATAGAGGGGGTTTGGTTTTGTGTCTCTTTTATAGACAAAGGCTAGGGTGAATCCTTGTTTGAAAATGAATGAGATTTGTTAATAAAGGTGATATCTTTTAATTAGTATTTCATAAGGAAAACATCTTTTTAATTAGGGACAAGATTTGGATTGTTTCGGAAGATCATATATTTGATTTAATTTAATTAGGTATGTAATTATTTAGATTTTATTTGATTTGTTTTAATTTCCCATGTGTTAAATATGTGATTTTGTATTTTTGGATGTGTTTTAAGGGCTTGGGCGTGTGGGCTTGGCTTTGTGGGCTAGGTGGGCGTGTGGGCTTGATGTGTATTTCAAGGGTTTTGGGCCAATGTTAAATGGTTCACGGGGTTTTGGGCTAAAGGTTTTTTAAAACGGAGGTCCAACAAGCGAGCCCGAAGCTAAACAAGCGAACTAAATCCAACAAAAATCCCAATTTCTGACTTTTCCCTTCCGAAGTCCGTTTCCCGCGACTTCCGCAACTTAAAAGGTAGTGTCTCCAAATGAGACTCATCATAGGGACTTACATGCAAAAATTCAGTGCCTACACCCATGCGCATTACATTATCATTGCATAAATAAACAGCATGCGAAAAGTAAATGGTGGAATAATGAACAATAGACGAACATAAGATTAGATAAAATGAAATATGTGTCGTTTCTCAAGCAGTACGTGGAGTTGTATCCCAATTACATACTGCACTACGATCCATTCGGATTCGGCTACGAGTTGTTTGCTACTTGTTTTGGTCGGTGGGGGTATGGGCTGAGTAAGTAGAGAGACGTGTGTCCTTGTGTTATTTTCGGTTTGTGTCTTGTTTTGGTTTCACGTTAATGGCTGTTTGTATGTCGGTTTGGTGGTTATGGGGGTGTGTTTACGTGTCCAGGTCTCTCTTGTGTTTTTGTATTGTTGTCTCTCGGTTTGGGGGTTGTTTCGTGAAGCAGTTCGTTGGCTTAGGGTTTATTTGTTTGTTCGGTGGGTTGTTTTGTTTGTGACAAAGTTTGTGGGTAGTTTCGTATGTGTGTTGGTTGATAAGGGTAGCTGCTTTGGTGCTGCTTGCTGAGAGAGAGGGAAGTGGGGGAAGAGTAGGGGTGGGCATCAGATCGGATCGGATCGGGTCAGATTCGATCCGATTCGATCCGATAATATCGGATTGGATTTGGCTATCGAACCCAATCGAATCATGTTTGGTTCATTTGTCGAATTTCGGATCGGATCGGATAAATTTGATAACTATCGGATCAAATCAGATTTTATCCGATTTGAAAACAAATCTGAATCCGATAAGGAATCCGATTTGATAACGGATTCGAAATCCGATAGAGAATCCGATTTGATAATAAATCTGATAGTAGAATCGATTTGATAACAAATCCGATTTGATAACGGATCCGATTCGAAAAATTTATTTGAAAATTTGTAAATTCATAACAATTTTATCGAATCGGATCGGATAACTTAAAATTCAAATCAATTTTATCAAATCGGATCTGTTATCGAATCAGATTCGTTATCAAATCGAATCCACTATCGGATTCATTATCAAATCAGATTCTCTATCGGATTCGAATCCGTTATCAAATCGGATTTATCTGATTCGTTAAGTATTTGAATCAGATCAAACAAATCCTATCTGATTCGATAGTTATCGGATCAGATCGGATCGAGTTTGATAAGGCTATCAAACCTTAGGATCAAACAAACTAATACTAATCGGATCGGATCGGATTCGGATTCGTTCCGATCCGATCCGAATCCGATAATGCCCACCCATAGTTAAGAGAGATGAGAGTTTAGGGTTTGTTACTTGGTCGATGGCTTAGTTGGTCATGGAGGGCTACTAGGTTCTTGGTATTTTGTGTCGGTTGGTTTAAGGGTTGTTATGAGTGTGTGTTTGAGAGATTGAGGACTGAGTGCAGGTCAGTGTATCGGTGTGTTGAAGTTGTTGCGTGTGTGGCCTGTGAGTTGGCCGAGAAGAATGTGTGTCGGTGTGTTGTTGAGGTTAGAGATAGAGTTAGGGTTTTTGTGTTTTGTTTGTGTTAGTTCAGCCGAGAGAAGATGAGGGTGAGTTCAAGAAGGCTTGTTAGGGTTTTCTTGTATCGTGTCGTGTGGTTGTGGCCGAGAGAGAGAGGATAAGGCAGAGAGGAGATCTTAGGTTTTATTATTTGTTTGGTTTTCAGAGAGTGAGAGGGTATTTTCCGAGATAGAGGGGGCCGAAAGGAATATGAGAGAGAGGTTTTTTCATTGTTTTCCAAGAGAGAAAAGAAGGTGTTTAGGGTTTAGGCCATGAGTGAGAGAGAATGTGTAGAAGAGAGAAGGCCGAGAGACGTGAGGGTTAAGGTGTTTTGTCGTGAATGGTCTCTCTTTCTTTTCTTGAGCCGTCAGAATGAGTTCCAACCTTGAAGGGTTTGGTTTATGTTCCTTTTTATAAGAGTAGGCTAGGGTTTTCCTTGCATGGGAAGGAAATCAAAATCATGCAATAATGGGAGATATATTTAATTAGTTTGTTATAAGGAAATGATATTCTGTAATTGATGGGGAATATGTTTAATATGGAATGTGATTTATTTAATTTAGAAAATGGATTTATTTAATTTAGGAATAAGATTTAATTTGATTTGATTGGATTTAATTTAATTTATGAAGGGTATTTTAATTTAGGAGAGAGATTTGATTTTATTTATGACATGTGTTTAATGTGTTGAATATTTTTGGATGGGATTTGGTGGGCCTTGAGCTTGGTTCTTTGGTGTGAGGGTTTGGGCCGAGGTTTAATATTTTAAAACAGAGATTAATCGGGCAAATCCGAGGTCAAATAGCGAGTTAAATTTGTTGATGTATTTATTTCTTGAATTTTTTTTCCTTCCGACATCCGTTTCCCGCGACTTCCGTAACTTAAAGGGTAATGCCTCCATACGAGGCTCATCATTGGGCTTTATGCAAAAATGAAGTGCCTACAGTCGCCCCCACTTTGATGGGACTTGTGCAGTGTGTGACAGTTACAATCCTATCAAAGTCATGCATGCATTTTTACTTACCTGGCTCGCGCGTTGTTGCATGACTTACATGCTGCTCTGAGATGCTTCAAACTGTGTTGATGTTGTGGTGAGGTGCTTCAACCCCTAGTCCATTCCTGAACCGTGCTTGAGAGGTGGTCCATTCCCGAACCATGCTCCATTCTCGGAGCGCCATTCCCGGTATGCTAAACCTCATTCCCGAGGAGTCCCTGATGTGATAGTTGTGGTCCATTCCCGAACCATGCTTCATTCCCGGAGCGCCATTCCCGGCATGCTAAACCTCGTTCCTGAGGCATCACTGATGTGATAGTTGTGGTCCATTCCCGAACCATGCTCCATTCTCGGAGCGCCATTCCCGGCATGCTAAACCTCGTTCCCGAGGCGTCGCTGATGTGATAGTTGTGGTCTATTGCCAAACCATGCTCCATTCCCGGAGCGCCATTCCCGGCATGCTAAACCTCATTCCCGAGGTGTCGCTGATGTGATAGTTGTGGTCCATTCCCGAACCATGATCCATTCCCGGAGTGCCATTCCCGGCATGATAATCCTCATTCTTGAGGTGTCGCTGATGTGATGGTTCATTCCCGAACCGTGCTCCATTCCCGGAGCACCATTCCCGGCTTGCTAACCCTCATTCCCGAGGTGTCGCTGATGTGATGGTTCATTCCCGAACCGTGCTCTATTCCTGAAGCACCATTCCCGGCTTGCTAACCCTCATTCCCGAGGTGTCGCTGATGTGATGGTTCATTCCCGAATCGTTACTGTGAGGTGGTCCATTCCCGAACCGTTACTGTGAGGTGGTCCATTCCCGAACCATTACTGTGAGGTGGCCCATTCCCAAACCGTTATTGTGAGGTGGTCCATTCCCAAACCGTTACTATAGGTGGTCCATTCCCGAACCATTACTGTTGTGAGGTGGTGGTTCATTCTTGAACCGTTACTATGAGGTGGTTCATTCCTGAACTGTTACTGTAAGGTGGTCCATTCCCGAACCGTTACTGTGAGGTGGTCCATTCCCGAACCGTTACTGTAGGTGGTCCATTCCCGAACTGTTACCGATGTGAGGTGGTGGTCCATTCCTGAACCGTTACTGTGAAGTGGTCCATTCCCGAACCGTTACTGTGAGGTGGTCCATTTCCAAACCGTTACTGTGTGAGATGATGGCGAGGCGCTTTGACCTCTGGGTCTTGTTCCCGAACCACCCAGTGGGTTTTATTCCCGAATTGAGCTGAGGGTCTTGTTCCCGATTTGAACTAAGGGTCTTATTCCCGATTTGAGTTGAGGGTCTTGTTCCCGATTTGAGTTGTGGGTCTTGTTCCCGAATTGAGTTGTGGTTCTTGTTCCCGATTTGAGTTGTGAGTGGGCTTTGTTCCCTGGGCTTTATTCCCGAACTGTGTGGAGAGTGGGCTTTTTTCCCGAGCTGTGTTAAGAGTGGGATTTATTCCTGAACTGATTGTGGGCTTTGTTCCCGATCTGTGCTGAGAGTGGGCTTTATTCCCGAACTAAACTGATTGTGGGCTTTGTTCCCGAACTGTGCTGAATGTGGGCTTTATTCCCTGGGCTTTGTTCCCGAACTGTGTAGAGAGTAGGATTTGTTCCCTGGGCTTTATTCCCGAACTATGTTGACTGTGGGCTTTGTTCCCGAGCTGTACTAAATGTGGGCTTTGTTTCCTGGGCTTTATTCCCAAGCTTTGTAGAGAGTGGGCTTTGTTCCCTGGGCTTTATTCCCGAACTGTGCTGACTGTGGGCTTTGTTCCCGAGTTGTACTGAATGTGGGCTTTGTTCCCTGGGCTTTATTCCTGATCTGCTGATAATGTGGGCCTCGACCCTGGGATTCATTCCCGAAGACTATTGATAACGTGGGCTTCGACCCTGGGATTCATTCCCAATACTGCTGACAATGTGGGCCTCGACCCTGGGATTCATTCACGAAACTGCTGATAATGTGGGCCTCGACCCTGGGATTCATTCCTAAAACTGCTGATAATGTGGGCCTCGACCCTGGTATTCATTCCCGATGCTGCTGATAATGTGGGCCCCGACCCTGGGATTCATTCCCAATACTGCTGATGATGTGGGCCTCGACCCTGGGATTCATTCCCGAAACTGCTGATAATGCGGGCCTCGACCCTGGGATTCATTCCCAAAACTGCTGATAATGTGGGCCTCGACCATGGGATTCATTCTCGATACTGCTGATAATGTGGGCCTCGACCCTGGGATTCATTCCCGATACTGCTGATGATGTGGGCCTCGACTCTGGGATTCATTCCCAATGCTGCTGACAATGTGGGACTCGACCTTGGGATCCATTCCCCAAACTGCTTGTCTTTGCTGCTTTTTCCTTTTCTTCAAAACCTGCGAATAAAAACAAAATAAAAAATGTGTGTATGTGACGTGTATGCATGTATGCATGAATGTATTTCCTATTCCGATGGGTTAGGCCTTCCTTGTGCTCATTGGTGCCATTTGTCTACAAATGTCTCTGGTTGCCCCCTGGCTCTGCTTATAATTTCCTTCTGCCGGTTCTTTTCTGGTGATTGTTCAGTTCTCTTTTGTCTCATGGCTCAAGTTCTCGGCATATCCCTTATTCACGGGTTGGTAGACTGGTCGCCCCCAGACTTGGCTTAGCTTTATGCTCTCTACTATTTGCACTAGGTCAAGGTGGACTACATGATATGGCATTGTATATCATCATACTATATTACATGCTACGAAATTGTCCCAAACGTTACACATATTATTGCCCTTAAAGAATGCCCGGTATTGAAACCAGAGAACCTTCAAAACATTCAATGCAACTCAAATCCAAGTCTTTGGATAAATGATCTATGCCAGACTCAAAGTGTGTGTGTGCAAAGTTTCCTTTGCAAATTCATCCCCAGGTAAGCCAACTCAATGATTTCGTCAAAAAAATTGGGATCGATAGGTTAAACCAACCTAGATGTCTCAATTATGCCATGCAGTTGCTTTTTTGTGCTCAATGCGGTATGGTTTTCTTTCTCTTTTGTCTCTCTATTTTTTTCTTTTCGTTTTGAACTTCTTTTTTTCCTTTTCTTTTCTTTTTCTTCTTTTTTCTTTCTTTTTTTTTTTTTCAACACACCTACCCTTTAAGGTAGCATTTCTCCTCATGGTGGTCCTAATACTCGCCCATGGGTAGCTTCACGCTTATCGGTTATAGGTGGTTTAATTCTTTTTCTTAGAGACTTTTCTTTTATTTTCAACCATAACACAAGCAAATCAGGCTAGACATTTAGGTGAACTGTCTTTCACCGACCTACAATTTCTTCAACTAGTCACTTTGCTAACTACTCAAGGTTTTCACTGCTAAGAACCATAATCAAGTGCTTAAGAGTCTAACATAGATCAATTACTCAAAGTATCAGATAAAAACACATCAAGAGTTTATTGTTTCTAAGATTTCTCCCTAAAGCAAACGATTTCATCATTGGACTAATGCCTAAATATTAAGGACTAAGAACAAACAAATTTTTTTTTCTCTCTCCCTTTTTTTTTTCCTTTTTTTTAAAGGCCCCCAGTGGTCTTTTTATTATTGCCGTAAGGTTTTCTGTTTCTCGGTTTCTTTTTCCCCGACATCCAGGTTTGCTAAACTCTTCTGGACAAGTCTTTCTTTTCAACCCAACGGATATCTATGATGGCTTTTAAGACAAGGGGTTAGAATGATGCGTGCATGCATGAGATGCACGTGGTTAAAAACAACATATATCCTTCCAACCTTATATCTCCCACACTCGTGGTAAGTCCATTTATGTCCTAGGTATGGCTTATTTTATGTACCAATGTGGGGTAAACAAAATTGTTCCCTCCTATGCTACGGGGTGAACCTTGGCCGCTTCTATCCCTTTCCATCGGTAAAAGACAAAGACCGCCCATTTACAACATGGACTAAGCCGATTATGGGATCATGCCATTGTCTAGAAACGATGAATTGGGCTCTCGGCGACCGTGGTAATGGGGATGAACTTAGAAGCGTCCAAAAGTATACAAATATGCCGTAACAAGGCGTATCCTTTCTGGATGAAAGTCAGTGCGGATATCGAACTCATGCTTCCAGCATATTTGGACCATGTTTGGACTTTCTAAGCCCATCGAGGTTTTTATACAAGTTGGCCCATTATCATTTCAAAGCATTCAATCATATTATTACGAGGTGTAAACTTGTCCTAGTTGAAAAAGGCCCAAAAGGTTTACACTTTTGCAATAACGTGGCTAAACAACTTCAAATGATAGGGGGCCCAAACACAAAGTGGCCTATCGGAATTTTAGAAGTTTTTGGCCCAATTGTCATAAGACACAAACTCGTCCCAGTTTAAATGGCCCAACAAGTTTACATCTCACGACAAGAAGTCCAACTGAATCCAAATGATGATAGTCCCAAACACAAGCATAAAATGGTGGCTTCTATAGGTCATAGAACTATGGTTCACATACAGGTTTATAGAAGCATAGATAAAGGCTCCCGCCGGTGAAGGATTGCCCACAACTAGGTCTCCCCACTCAAGGGTTCGAGAGACCAAGTGAGCGCACCTTTTTATACCCTAAGGTATGTGCCAACGAGTGATGGTACCATATAACGATCCGCAGCTTCGAGCGAAAACGACTTCACGATACATGAATAACTGTCAAATGGATTCCTCTATTGAAAATTCCCCAGAGGGAGGGTGGAGCGAACTCTCTTAAATACCCTTACCTATTAGGCTCTTATCGCCATGGTGACAGGAATAAACTACAGATCACCCAAATTAGTCCATCAGTTTAAGTATACTCTAAGGTAAGCTTCAAGTAAATGATTATCTAGATGTCTTCACAACTTTTCTTTTTGGCTATAAAAAGGTAGCGAGTGAAGGAAGACACCAAATCATTATCTAACTCTATTACCTTTGGTTAAATCAACTTTAGACAAGGTTAACTAAAACAAAAATCACAAACATTACACGACATTATTTCGGGGCCGATTCGCTATCCCCAGTGGAGTCGCCAGACTGTAGAATACAGAAATCGGTGACGCTGTCCAGGGCTTGTGGCCCGGTCAGGAGTACGGAGTAGCCCGCAGGGGACTAAACCAGAGAATAAATGAGTCGCTGTGGACAACAGGACCTGGGCGACGCAGTTTCTAGGCTCGCGGCACTAGTTGGGAAATACTAAATAATATGGAGTCGCCACCCGGTGTGAACCGGGACAAAGATTTAAGGCCGCACTCACCCCTCGCAAGGGAAGACCTCAAACCGTTGGGTTCGGAATGGTCCCTTACTCATGTCACTTGTAATGAAAGGATTTATGTAATAATTTAATCAAGCTTAAGTAACACTTATTTCCAAGAGTATCATGCTTCTAAATTCTCATATGCAAAATAAAACTTATGCACACATTTCACATATATCTCATATCTAAAATCGCATGCTTAACATATATCAAAATAGCAACGAACATACAACTTTATTTGCATATTACACTCAAGAAAACACAAGCACACATATTAACCATACAAACATACATATGGGCACTTTTCCAAGTGGTACGTGGAATTGTATCCCAAGTACAGACCGCACTACCGTCCATTCGGAATCGGCTACGGAATTTACGTCTGAGTTTCCATCCGATATACCACAAGAAATAATACTCAAATGTTATCACGACACAAGCATATGAATTGTAATTCATTAACATAGTTGTATTCATACATGTGGGGATAGCTACTAGGAAAACTATGCATGAAATCTAATGAAGATGACTCGATTCAGTGGGTGCGCGTTCGTGTAGCGTTCGTAAACGCGTTCGAACGGTAAATAAAAGGTTCGCGTTCGTGTAGCGTCCGAGAATGCGTTCGAACGGAACCAGACCTGATGCATTATGAAACTAAGACAGTGGGTGCGCGTTCGTGTAGCGTTCGTAAATGCGTTCGAACGGTAAACAGAAGGTTCGCGTTCGTGTAGCGTCCGAGAACGCGTTCGAACGGAACCAGACCTGATGCATTATGAAACTAAGAAAGTGCGTGTGCGTTCGTGTACCGTTCGTAAACGCGTTCGAACGGTAAACAGAATGTTCGCGTTAGTATGGCGTTTGATAACGCGTTCGAACGGAAATTAAACAGAATGCTCACGTTCGTATGGCGTTTGTTAACGTGTTCGAACATAAGCGAGACCTGATGCATGACAAGGCAAAATACATGCGCATTCGAGTTGCGTTCGTAAACGCATTCGAACGGGAACAGACCTGATGCATGAAATGGGATGCAATACATAAACACAAAATAAAAGGGCGCGGCGAAGTACTGCCGTAAAGGTGACCTTTTGGGGCTCTTTTGATCTCTCAAAGAGAGGACCTTTAGACCAACATACTAAGCCCATGCGCGTCACATCACACATACAAGAATAGAACCAATCATATCAACCAAGTATGCCCGATTGAACACATCTTACATCCAATCTGAACACACATCAACCGGCGCGGCAAAGGATTGTGGTAACGGGTTTTAACCCCTCCCCATAAGGGATCTTTCATTCCACTTACTAAGCCCATGCGCTTGATTGAACCATACATAAAAGATAATAATATCAAATTAAGTATGCCCGATTGAACGTATCTCGCATCCAACCGAACACACATCAACCGGCGCGGCGAAGTAGTGTCACAAAGGTGGCCTTTTCGGCTCTTTGTCTCCCAAATGGAGGACCTTTGGACTAACTCACTAAGCCCATGCGCTTGGTTGAATCATGCATAACTAAACAACATATTGAATTCAAGTAAAGAGAACTAAATAAACAAAAGCAACACAACAAAAGAAAGATGGTGCCGTTTACCCAAGCGGTACGTGGAGTTGTGGCCCGAGTACAGATCATATTACCGTCCATTCGGAATCGGCTATGAAATTTATGTCCGGGTTTCCATCCGATATACCGCGAGAGTTGACACATCTCTCATTCATCCAATACCCACAACATATTACATTTCATAATTCATGCATGTTTATCTACTCAAAGACCACAACATGCATTCCAACATGACAATCATACAAGTAATACTTAATAAATAATGCGGAAAAAGAAAACAAGTGTGAAAGATACCCTCAGGTCTAACCTTTTAAGCCGTCTCTCGGACTCGCGTTCCACGAAGATCGGAAGGGGTACAGCTCCGCAACTTTTCTGGTTCACTGGTTAGCGTCCTAGCTCACTGCTTTGCTGTTTTACTTGCGATTCGAACTCCGTTCTGCTCCTATTCGGCTTCTGTCTTGCTGCTCACTGCACGGGCCACATGTTTTAACGTTTTCAATAAACTATTCCAAGTTTGTGTGGGTTCTTAGTGCAATTATGTGATTATTTTTAAGATTATCTATGCAGTTTTTATGTTACTGTTTTTTAAGGATTTGGGCTGCTGTTAAGGTGATTTTGCTGCTGTTTGGGCGTGTAATACAGTGGCTTTTTTGTGGTAATTTTCGGTGGTGGAGGGCTGCTGTGTAGGTGGCTATTTCGGTGATGTGTGGGGGGGTTTGCGGAGGTGGTTTTCGGCTATGGAGGAGATGGTTGGGGCTCTTTTGTTCTCTTTTTGTGTATATGTCAAGTGTGTTTTTCTTTTGTTTAGTCTCGGGTGTGTAGAGAGAGTCTAGAGAGATTTCGAGAGAGTTTGGGTGTGAATTCTATGCCTTGGACGTGATTAGGTTCTGTCCAGCCGGATGGCTTTGGTTAGGGGTTGTTTATATAGAAGATGTCTAGGGTTTCACCTTGTCTCACAAGGAAGAGATCCTCTTTCCAAATTAGGAGAGATGAGAAAGGTATACACAAGATTGAGGGGGGACAAAATATTTTATTTTAGGAAGTCAACTAATTTAAATTGGTGTATATCTTATTGAATTAGGAAGTCAAATATTTGATTGGTTTTAATTGGTTAGGATTGATTTTAATTAGGCATATCTTATTTTTAGTTTTAGTATATAATATATTTGATTTATTTATATTAGGCATGATTTTATTTTATGTTTTATTTAATTGGTAAATGATTTAAATATTTTATTTAATGTTTAATATTTATTTATTTATTTGGGATGTGTTTTATGGGCTTTGGGGGGCTAAATGGGCTGAGGTGTGAGGCTAGCAGCAAAACCAGAATTACCGGCTCCGTTCGAACGCCTCCTCGCACGCGGCACGAACATCCGCAATCTGCACGAGGTTCGAACGAAGGAACGAACGCAGCACCAACGAAGACAGTGAACTTGTGGAATGAACTTGATGACATACTTTTCCGAATTTCCCCTTCCGACCTCCGTTTCCCGCAATATCCTTAGCTAAAAAGGTAGTGCCTCCAATTGAGACTCATCATCGGGTTTCACATGCGAAAATGCAATGCCTACAGTCGCCCCCACTTTGATGGGACTTGTGCAGTGTGTGACTTTGAACAATCCTATCAAAGTTATGCAATGCATTTCTACTTACCTGGCTCGCCAGCTGCCACTTGACTTACCATGTGTTGAGTTGATTTGGGTGGTGAGGTGCTGCGACCCCTGGTTCATTCACGAACCGTGTTGTGATGTGGTCCATTCCCGAACCGTGCTTCCATTCTTGGAGTGCCATTCCCGGCTTGTTCATTCTCGAACTGTGTTAAGATGAGGCTTTATTCCCCCCGAGCTTTATTCCCGAACTGCTGAGGTGAGGCTTTATTCCTCCGAGCTTTGTTCCCGAACTGTGTTGAGATGAGGCTTTACTTCCGTACTGAGCTGAATGCAGGCTTTCTTCCTGAATTGTACTGAATGTGGGCTTTATTCCCGAGTTTACTGGACGTAGGCTTCCTTCCTGAATTGTATTGAATGTGGGCTTTATTCCCGAACTGCACTGAGTGTGGGCTTTATTCCCGAACTGTGTAGATGAGGCTTTATTCCCTTGGGCTTTGTTCTCTGACTGTTACTGTAAGTTGTTCATTCCTGAACTGTGTTTGATGTGGGCCTCGACCCTGGGACTCATCCCAAAACTGATGTTGAAGTGGGCCTCGGCCCCAACTGCTACTGACATGGGCCTCGCCCCCATATTGATGCTGATGTGGGTCCCGACCCTCGGATTCATTCCAAAATTCTGCTGATGTGGGCCTCGACCCTGGGATTCATTCCCTGGATTCATTCCCTGGATTCATTCCCAGATTTCTTATTCATTCTTCTGGATTCGTTCCAAACTTTGAGATTATCCTTATGGATTCCTTCCGTATTCTGAGATTCATTCTCTGGATTCTTTCCACACTTTGAAGTTCATTCTCTGGATTCTTTCCAAATTCTGAGATTCCTTCTCTGGATTCCTTCCATATTCTGAGATTCATTCCCGGATTCATTCCTAAACTGAGATTCATTTCCGGATTTGTTCCAAACTCTGATGATGTGGGCCTCGGCCCTAGGATTCATTCCTGGATTCATTCCATAATTCTGACGACGTGGGCCTCGGCCCTAAGATTCATTCCCGGATTCATTCCCAAAACTGATACTGACGTGGGTCTCAACCCTGTGACTCATCCCCAGGCTGATACTGATGTGGGCCTCGACCCATACTGATACTGATGTGGGCCTCGCCCCCAGGCTGATATTGTACCGTCGCTGCTTTTGGTTGACTTGCATTTGACGCTTTCTCTTTTGCGTTGTTGAAACCTGTGATTTACAAAACAAAACAAACACCAAAAAGAATGCCAAAATACGTTACGTGTATGCATGCATGGATGAAGTTCCTATTCCGTTGGGTTAGGTCTTCCGCCAATTCTTCCTCGGGCAAAGTACTCTGCTTCAACCTTTCCACTTTAATCGGCTCGGTGAACTCGTTCCCTTCCAAGCCTGATAGTCTCACTGCCCCATGTCCCAATTTCTGAATGATCGTCATATCTTTTCTGCTTGCTGTTTTTGGGAATTCCCCGTGTTCTAAACATCAATGAATTTCATAGTACTAAGGTTGAATGCTTTTCTCAAATGCACTCATGTTGCAAGTTGAGAAGTGGAGATTCAGGCAAGTAAGCGAAATGAACTTCTTTATTATTGTTGAGAAAAGGTCCGAACAAGCAAACAAAATCAATGTCTTTATTAAAAAAAATGCAAGATAAACTTGGAGAAACATCAATGCCTTCTTCCTCAGCCTATGGTCCTTTCATCATTGTCATCCCTTATCCCAATGAATGAAGCTGAGTGATTGAGAGCTTGGAGGACAAGGGTTTCGGGTAGGCCAGAGTTGATCATGTAGTTGGGTGGTGGTACAGCACGGTAATTGGGTAAGGGGTTTCTGTTTGTGTTAGGCTGTTCTGTTTCTGGGTCAGGTATTTTGTGGGTGTCAATGAGGTCTTGGATCTCATGCCTAAGGCGGGGGCAATTGTCAGTTTCGTGACCCTTTTGTTGGTGGAAGTAACAGAATAAGTTTAAGTCAAGGTAGTGGGGTACAGGGCTTGGAAGTGGTTTAGGTTCCAAGGGTTCCAGGAGTCCTTGCATCTTCAACTTTTCAAACACCTTCGATAGAGGCCTGCCAAGGTTGGAAAATCGCCTATTTCTGATGGCGGTAACCTCGGCAGTAGTGGGCCTTGTCTCAGAATGCCCCCCAAAATTCCTCTTATTCTGGCCATAAAACTTCCGGTTCTCGGCCTCCTCTTCTTCAATGTCCATGACAGTTTCCCTTAGCTGTCGGAAATCCGTAATCATTGAAGTCATCCTTCTCAACTTCCCATAGATGGAGGGCTTGGTGCCCTTGATGATCATTTTAATCTGGTCCTTCTCCGAGGGCCTAGTCTGCATTTTCAACAACTGACCCCTCCATCGATCCACGTACTCTTTGAAACTTTCCTCCAGTTTCTGCTTGGTATTCTCCAAGTCGCGGAGCGACAAGTCAATCTCCAGGTCCGTGACATACTGTTTTAGAAAGGTGTCTGCCAATTCCCTCCAATCTTCCTTAACTTTCTTCTCCAAACTGTGGTACCATACCACGGGAGCTCCCTCGAGCGACATTCCAAACATCTTCTGCACTTGGCGCTGAGATAGACCAACTGAACTCATGGCTGCAACGTACTGGCGGAGATGCACCCTCGGATCCCCGTTCCCATTGAACTTAGCCAAATCCGGCATCTTAAACTGCGCCGGCAACTGCTCCTCAAACGTCATTGTCCCATATTCTAGCAAATCTTCATTCTTACCCCTCATCTTACGGGTGACTGATTCAACCTGATCCCTGAGTTTCTGTATCTCTGCCTGAGACCCTGATATTCTGCCCGCTGCATATTCTGCCATATCATCCTCAAAAATGGGGACATCATCCCCCAATCTGACCGGAGGCACTTCCTGCCTTGCATTTTCTGAACTTCCCCCAGTACGGGACCCAGCTATACCAGCCACAGCAGTAGTCAATGCCTGTAACTGTTCAGTGATCTTTGCAAGACTGTTCTCTAACTGATCTATTCGGGACACTTCGTTTTCTGATTCACTCATGGTTTCAACTGTTCTCTTAGTGAGTCTGGTTCCTTCTCTAACCCAAACGGTATCTATGGTGTCTTTTGGAGACATAGATGGTGTTAACATGATATATGGATGCATGAGGTGCATGAGATGCATGTAACATATAACATACTAAATAAAATAAAATTCTCAAACAAATCGGCCTATTATCATTTTATAAGCTTTTGGGACAACTGTCATAAGAGTGAACCCGTCCCAGTTTAAATGGCCCAACGAGTTCATGTCTTATGGCAAAGAGCCCAACTAAATCCAAATGATAATATTCCGAACACAAGCACAAGGTGGCCCACCAACACTTAGACGCCTTTGGCCCAATAGTCATGGAATACATCCTTGTCCCAGTTTAAATGGCCCAACAAGTCCATATCCCATGACAAATGGTCCAAATGGATCCAAACGATAATGTTCCCAAACACAAGCATATGAGGGAGATAATACAAACATAACATAATAATTTTCACATAATGGCCCATCAACATTTCAGAAGCCTTGGGCCTAATAGTCATACAATACGAACTTGCCCCAGTTTAAATGGCCCAGCAAGCCCGCATTTCTGATAATAGTCCAACTGCATCCAAATGAGGATGGTCCATAAGCACATTCTCAAGGAAATAATTGTTACTTTAACCATACAAACCGGTCTATGGGTGGATTTGCAAGAGTATGGACAAAGGCTCTCACCAGCGAAGGATAGCCCACAACTAGGTCTCCCCACTCAAGGGTTCAGGCGACCAAGTGAGCGTATCCCTTTTTATACACTAAGGTACGTGCCAATGAGCTATGGTGTGTGACGGACTGTCAAATGGATTTCCCGTTGTAGATTCCCCAGAGGGAAGGTGGAGCGAGGCTCACTTAAATACCCAAGCCTCTTAGGCTCTTATCGCTTGGTGTCAGGAATAAACAACGAGTCCTCCAAATTAGTCCATCACAAAGGCTACGAGTAGATGGCCATGTAGGTGTCCTCACAGCTTTTCCTTCTAGAAAGGTAGTGAGTGAAGGAGGACACCAAACCATTACCTAGCCTCAAAGTGCCCTTGATTAAACCCTCACTTATCCACTATAGACATGGCCAATTAAAAGATAAATCCACTCATTACAAGACAATATTTCGGGGCCAATTCTCATATCCCCAGTGGAGTCGCCAGACTGTGGACAACAGGACCTGGGCGACGCAGTTTCTAGGCTCGCGGCACTAGTTGGGAAATACTAAATAATATGGAGTCGCCACCCGGTGTGAACCGGGACAAAGATTTAAGGCCGCACTCACCCCTCGCAAGGGAAGACCTCAAACCGTTTGGTTCGGAATGGTCCCTTACTCATGTAACTTGTAATGAAAGGATTTATGTAATAATTTAATCAAGCTTAAGTAACACTTATTTCCAAGAGTATCATGCTTCTAAATTCTCATATGCAAAATAAAACTTATGCACACATTTCACATATATCTCATATCTAAAATTGCATGCTTAACATATATAAAAATAGCAACGAACATACAACTTTATTTGCATATTACACTCAAGAAAACACAAGCACAAATTTTAACCATACAAACATACATATGGGCATTTTTCCAAGTGGTACGTGGAATTGTATCCCAAGTACAGACCGCACTACCGTCCATTCGGAATCGGCTACGGAATTTACGTCTGAGTTTCCATCCGATATACCACAAGAAATAATACTCAAATGTTATCACGACACAAGCATATGAATTGTAATTCATTAACATAGTTGTATTCATACATGTGGGGATAGCTACTAGGAAAACTATGCATGAAATCTAATGAAGATGACTCGATTCAGTGGGTGCGCGTTCGTGTAGCGTTCGTAAACGCGTTCGAACGGTAAACAGAAGGTTCGCGTTCGTGTAGCGTCCGAGAACGCGTTCGAACGGAACCAGACCTGATGCATTATGAAACTAAGACAGTGGGTGCGCGTTCGTGTAGCGTTCGTAAACACGTTCGAATGGTAAACAGAAGGTTCACGTTCGTGTAGCGTCCGAGAACGCGTTCGAACGGAACCAGACCTGATGCATTATGAAACTAAGAAAGTGCGTGTGCGTTCGTGTATCGTTCATAAACGCGTTCGAAAGGTAAACAGAATGTTCGCGTTAGTATGGCGTTTGATAACGCGTTCGAACGGAAATTAAACAGAATGCTCACGTTCGTATGGCGTTTGTTAACGCGTTCGAACATAAGCGAGACCTGATGCATGACAAGGCAAAATACATGCGCGTTCGAGTTGCGTTCGTAAACGCGTTCGAACGGGAACAGACCTGATGCATGAAATGGGATGCAATACATAAACACAAAATAAAAGGGCGCGGCGAAGTACTGCCGTAAAGGTGACCTTTTGGGGCTCTTTTGATCTCTCAAAGAGAGGACCTTTAGACCAACATACTAAGCCCATGCGCGTCACATCACACATACAAGAATAGAACCAATCATATCAACCAAGTATGCCCGATTGAACACATCTTACATCCAATCTGAACACACATCAACCAGCGCGGCAAAGCATTGTGGTAACGGGTTTTAACCCCTCCCCATAAGGGATCTTTCATTCCACTTACTAAGCCCATGCGCTTGATTGAACCATACATAAAAGATAATAATATCAAATTAAGTATGCCCGATTGAACGTATCTCGCATCCAACCGAACACACATCAACCGGCGCGGCGAAGTAGTGTCACAAAGGTGGCCTTTTCGGCTCTTTGTCTCCCAAATGGAGGATCTTTGGACTAACTCACTAAGCCCATGCGCTTGGTTGAATCATGCATAACTAAACAACATATTGAATTCAAGTAAAGAGAACTAAATAAACAAAATCAACACAACAAAAGAAAGATGGTGCCGTTTACCCAAGCGGTATGTGGAGTTGTGGCCCGAGTACAGATCATATTACCGTCCATTCGGAATCGGCTATGAAATTTATGTCCGGGTTTCCATCCGATATACCGCGAGAGTTGACACATCTCTCATTCATCCAATACCCACAACATATTACATTTCATAATTCATGCATGTTTATCTACTCAAAGACCACAACATGCATTCCAACATGACAATCATACAAGTAATACTTAATAAATAATGCGGAAAAAGAAAACAAGTGTGAAAGATACCCTCAGGTCTAACCTTTTAAGCCGTCTCTCGGACTCGCGTTCCACGAAGATCGGAAGGGGTACAGCTCCGCAACTTTTCTGGTTCACTGGTTTAGCGTCCTAGCTCACTGCTTTGCTGTTTTACTTGCGATTCGAACTCCGTTCTGCTCCTATTCGGCTTCTGTCTTGCTGCTCACTGCACGGGCCACATGTTTTAACGTTTTCAATAAACTATTCCAAGTTTGTGTGGGTTCTTAGTGCAATTATGTGATTATTTTTAAGATTATCTATGCAGTTTTTATGTTACTGTTTTTTAAGGATTTGGGCTGCTGTTAAGGTGATTTTGCTGCTGTTTGGGCGTGTAATACAGTGGCTTTTTTGTGGTAATTTTCGGTGGTGGAGGGCTGCTGTGTAGGTGGCTGTTTCGGTGATGTGTGGGGGGGTTTGCGGAGGTGGTTTTCGGCTATGGAGGAGATGGTTGGGGCTCTTTTGTTCTCTTTTTGTGTATATGTCAAGTGTGTTTTTCTTTTGTTTAGTCTCGGGTGTGTAGAGAGAGTCTAGAGAGATTTCGAGAGAGTTTGGGTATGAATTCTATGCCTTGGGCGTGATTAGGTTCTGTCCAGCCGGATGGCTTTGGTTAGGGGTTGTTTATATAGAAGATGTCTAGGGTTTCACCTTGTCTCACAAGGAAGAGATCCTCTTTCCAAATTAGGAGAGATGAGAAAGGTATACACAAGATTGAGGGGGGACAAAATATTTTATTTTAGGAAGTCAACTAATTTAAATTGGTGTATATCTTATTGAATTAGGAAGTCAAATATTTGATTGGTTTTAATTGGTTAGGATTGATTTTAATTAGGCATATCTTATTTTTAGTTTTAGTATATAATATATTTGATTTATTTATATTAGGCATGATTTTATTTTATGTTTTATTTAATTGGTAAATGATTTAAATATTTTATTTAATGTTTAATATTTATTTATTTAATTTGGGATGTGTTTTATGGGCTTTGGGGGGCTAAATGGGCTGAGGTGTGAGGCTAGCAGCAAAACCAGAATTACCGGCTCCGTTCGAACGCCTCCTCGCACGCGGCACGAACGTCCGCAATCTGCACGAGGTTCGAACGAAGGAACGAACGCAGCACCAACGAAGACAGTGAACTTGTGGAATGAACTTGATGACATACTTTTCCGAATTTCCCCTTCCGACCTCCGTTTCCCGCAATATCCTTAGCTAAAAAGGTTGTGCCTCCAATTGAGACTCATCATCGGGTTTCACATGCGAAAATGCAATGCCTACAGTCGCCACCCAGTGTGAACTGGGAAATGATTTAAGGCCGCACTCACCCCTCGCAAGGGAAGACCTCAAACCGTTGGGTTCGGAATGGTCTCTTACTTATGTCAATTGTAATGAACAGATTTATGCAATAATATAACCAAGTCTTACGCAACATTCACATGCAAGATTAACTAATATCTAAGTTTGCACACACATAGGAGTAAACAGAATAAAAGCGAGCACACAATCTCATTAACATATCAAATAGATAAATGCGGAAATATAAATAAATAATAACTATAAAAGCATAAATATCGAAGAGAGATAATTAAGTTCCTAACGTGAAAGAAATAACTAAAGAGACAATCATGCATGGAAATAAACGTGAAGTGATGCAACACAGAAAAGAGATGAATAAAAAGAATGAAAGAAAAGAGATGCGACCAAGGCCAACATCTATATAGGACCTCGGATGTCCGATTGAACATATCTCACGTTCAATCAAACGTACCACGTCCGGCACGGCAAAACGTTGTGGTAAAGGTGGCCCTTAGGCTTTTTTATCCCTCAAACAGAGGACCTTTAATCCAACATGTTTTGCCCATGCGCATTACTTTATCATTGCATAAATAAACAGCATGCGGAAAGTAAATGGTGGAATAATGAACAATAGACGAAAATAAGAATAGATAAAATGAAATATGTGCCGTTTCTCAAGCAGTATGTGGAGTTGTATCGTAAGTACAGACCGCACTACTGTCCATTCGGATTCGGCTATGAGTTGTTTGCTACTGGTTTTGGTCGGTGGGGGTATGGGCTGAGTGAGTGGAGGGACGTGTGTCCTTGTGTTATTGTCAGTTTGTGTCTTGTTTTGGTTTCACGTTAATGGCTGTTTGTATGTCAGTTTTATGGTTATGGGGTGTGTTTACGTGTTCAGGTCTCTCTTGTGTTTTTGTATTGTTGTCTCTCGGTTTGGGGGTTGTTTCGTGAAGCAGTTCGTTGGCTTAGGGTTTATTTGTTTGTTCGGTGGGTTGTTTTGTTTGTGACAAAGTTTGTGGGCAGTTTCGTATGTGTGTTGGTTGATAAGGGTAGCTGCTTTGGTGCTGCTTTCCGAGAGAGAGAGCAGTGGGGTGAGAGAGATGAGAGTTTAGGGTTTGTTACTTGATCGATGGCTTAGTTGGTCAAGGAGGGCTACTGGGTTCTTGGTATTTTGTGTCGGTTGTTTTAAGGGTTGCTATGAGTGTGTGTTTGAGAGATTGAGGGTTGAGTGTCGGTCAGTGTATCGGTGTGTTGAAGTTGTTGCGTTTGTGGCCTGTGAGTTGGCCGAGAAGAATGTGTGTCGGTGTGCTGTTGAGGTTAGAGAGAGAGTTAGGGTTTTTTTTGTTTTATTTGTGTTGGTTCAGCCGAGAGAAGATGAGGGTGAGTTCAAGATGGCTTGTTAGGGTTTTCTTGTATCGTGTCGTGTGGTTGTGGCCGAGAGAGAGAGGATAAGGTAGAGAGGAGATCTTAGGTTTTATTATTTGTTTTGTTTTCAGAGAGTGAGAGGGTGTTTTCTGAGATAGAGGGGGCCGAAAGGAAGAGGTGAGAGAGGCTGCCCAGAGAGAGGTTCTTTCATTGTTTGCCGAGAGAGAAAAGAAGGTGTTTAGGGTTTAGGCCATGAGTGAGAGAGAATGTGTAGAAGAGAGAAGGCCGAGAGACGTGAGGGTTAGAGTGTTTTGTCATGAATGGTCTCTCTTTCTTTTGCTTGTGACGTCAGGATGAGTTCCAGCCTTGAAGGGTTTGGTTTATGTTCCTTTTTATAAGAGTGGGCTAGGGTTTTCCTTGCATGGGAAGGAAATCAAGATCATGCAATAATGGGTGATATATTTAATTAGTTTGTTGTAAGGAAATGATATTTTGTAATTGATGGGGAATATGTTTAATATGGAAGGTGGTTTATTTAATTTAGGAAGGGGATTTATTTAATTTAGGAATAAGATTTAATTTGATTTGATTGGATTTAATTTAATTTAGGATGGGTATTTTAATTTAGGAAGGAGATTTGATTTGATTTATGACATGTGTTTAATGTGTTGAATATTTTTGGATGGGATTTGGTGGGCCTTGGGCTTGGTTCTTCGGTGTAGGGGTTTGGGCCGAGGCTTAATATTTTAAAACATAGATTAATCGGGCGAATCCGATGCCAAATAGCGAGTTAAATTTGTTGATGAATTTATTTCTTGAATTTTTTTTCCTTCCGACGTCCGTTTCCCGTGACTTCCATAACTTAAAGGGTAGTGCCTCCATACGAGGCTCATCACTGGGCATCATGCAAAAATGCAGTGCCTACACCAGGCTTCATTCCCAGCTCTAGTAGTTGATAAACCCACAAGCCGTCAAAGTTGAGATGCTTCACTCTCGCCACGCTTCGTTCCCAAGTTCAATAGGTATCGGACCCTCGAGTACTTTAATGTTTCGATTGGTGTAGAGATGCTTCGATGTTGTCTGGTCTTGATGTTGTCTGGTCTCTACCCTCATTTTGAGGTTATGTCTCATGCTGGCTTGTTTGGAGTGATTGACTTCATTCTAGGCATAAATACATTTTTTTTCCCACATCAACTTCCTTTCGGGGTGGAGCTCGTCCCTAGTATTATAAATTGCCAAATTTTTGCACTCATATCCAGCTAGAGGTGTCATATATCTGGGAAGAAATTGTTGAGTACATATCCGGTCAGATATGGGTCGAGAATATAAAATCTCAGGTTATCTTCTCATTCGTCATTGACACCTCCATTTTGTAAAAAGACATCTTCATTTGCAAGCCTCTAAAAATCCTTTATCTTGTTGATGTTCACCGTAATGGCTTTTTTAGGACTTCCAGCTCCAGACCATTGCACTGCGGATCCTCATCTCATATTATCTCAAGTTTGGAAAACATCTCAAGTCGGCAATGCCCGTTCAACTATAAATTTGGGGACACCATGCCCACACTTCTTCTCTGGGGGATCATGCTTGTTCTTATGTAGAACCAATGAGTTCCCTCTTTATCGTTTCTTCTTTTTCATTTCTCATTTTATTGGTTTTATTTGTCAATTTATATTTGGCCAGAGGTTCTGAATATCCGAGCCCAATTTTGTATATCTGACCGGTGATAAATGTATATTCGTCTAGATATATATGTATGTCCGTTAGGGCCCAAAATATATCCAGGTAGACTTTTAGACCCCAATTTTCATCTATAATCTAGTCTAGGTATAATTTAGGTCTTAGAAAATTATAGTTTACCAAAACTGTTCCTGCAATGCATATCCGACCAGTTGTACCTTACATATTCATCTGTATAACTTTCATATACGGCATCTCTCACGGAATTACAGATATGTATCCGACAAATCTCTCATGTTTCATGCCATGTCCATAGGTTCTGTATTACTACTGTCGTGTTATTTCTGCCCTTTTGTTAATCTAATGTTTGTCTATGCAACTTGATGTCTCGTATTTGAAGGCTAGCGGTAACCCTGCTAGTGTTCGAAAATAATACAAGAAGCTCTCTCCCGAGGTCCAAGCTCGGATAGTTATCATAGCGTTCACACCTTACATCCATTGAATTTCGGCTCGCTCCCAGAAACACGATAAGCGGGCATTGCAGGCTCTTGTGGAGAGGTGGATGGATTCCACTTTCACATTTCACTTACCAGTAGGTGAAATGACTATCATAACTGGCATCCCCTACGAAGGGACAGCTCATGAAGTTCGACTGTAGCCTTTTTCTTACCTTCAGTTCAAACCGAGCACATTCATCGCTTGTTGGGGTTCTCTCGAGAATCTATTTCAGAGTCATTACTTACTGGGAGCTAAAGTCTTACTAGGAAGGGAGGACTCCCTAAGGTGGGCGGGAAGTTGACCAGCCGGTCCGGTCATTTCTGCTACATATGTTCAGGTGCACCATGTTTGATGAAGTTGCGAGCTCGGTGGACCTATGCCTTCTTTCTCCGCTCCGTAACTTAGACATAGTGTGAGAGTTTGATTAGGGTTCCCCTGTATTGACTTCCATTTACCATAGATTAGATCAGGGATGTCGGCGCATCCTATACGTCCAAGGCTATGGCTTCCTGAATAAGGTATGCAACTTACGCTCTATTTCTTTTTCCATTTCTGCTGTAATCAAAAACTGACTGGTTGTTACAGACTTAGGTTTATGAGTTTGGCATTCTTGCAACATCCTTCTCGATCTCTAGGAATGAGGTTGAGTTTCTCAGTTTGGACCACTAGAATGCTTCTACTATAGGTGCATTCAAATCCCACTATATCGAGGACATCGGGCCTAGCCGAATGGGCTTCCATGTGATATGATATATCTTTTTGACCCTGCTCTGTTTCTTTTCTGCTTCTAGTTCGATCAAACTTACCTTTTTCGATGTGTTCTTTACAGTTTTACCTTGACTGGTGGGGGGCCCATTGAAGCCCTGCCTGGATCTATTCATTCTTCCTTTCAGAAGAATGGGCTTCACTTGGTCCTCCAAGGTACTCACCAAATGTTGTGATTTCTGGTGTAGCGTTTATTCTCATGGTATTTGGGCCCCTAGGCCCGTTAGATTTCGTCTTCTTCACCATTCACCATGTTTTTCAAATCCAAGATATAGAAGGAAGAGTTGCTAGCTGCCCTCGCCAGTTTTCTTACTGAAGGTTTTCTGGTGGACATGGATTAATGGTTATGGGCTCGATCAGCCCTCATCAGTTCAATGCCTTTAATGGAGCCATATTAGGCCACTCAGGTATGCACTGCTACTATATTTTTGGTTACCTAAATCTGTGCATTTTTTACCGATATGATTCTTTTGATGCATGTCCGAGGACGTTGTGGATCATCCCATACTCGTCATCCCTCTGAGGTTGAGGAGGAGGAAGAGAAGTTACGAGCAGCAGCTGGTCAGAGTACTTCTACGTCTCAACATGCTCAGGCATGTGCCTCCTCATCCTCAAGGCAGAGACCTTCTCCTATTGCTGCGGCCTCCACTTCTGCGCTAGTCTTTCCACCTGGTGTCATTCTTTGCTCAGTGATTTTTCTGTCGGATATGACTTGCTTGACCCTAGGTGATGCGGGTATGACGGAGGCTCAAACCATGTCTCTCAGGGGAATACAACAGTTGCCCATCGCTCATTCTGACACCACTAATCTAAGTATATCTTTTTTCCCATTTTCCCTTTTCTTTTTATACTCGAGCCACTAGTCATGTTGTTTTTGTAGGTACCTGCTAGTTTCGCGGATCATTGCTACTGGCTGGTGTTGGCAACAAAGTTGGAGCTGAACGCACAAAGCTACTCTTATGAGATATCTGAAAAATAAGATTGGCATGTATGCATGTATATATGTCATTGATATGTTTTATTTTGATTGCAGTGTCGCATTAAGGAATTAGAGACGCAAGTTAGGGATCATCACGATCTTCAGCACAGGTTCGAGCTACTGCAGTGACACATTTCTCAGAGGGAACTCGTGATCACCAGTGGGAGGCTCAATCAAATGGACTGCATTCCTAGAGCACCCCAGAGAGCTCGAGTTTTCATCATCAAAAGCAGTGGAGCATGAGGAGGAGGAGTCATCCTCAGAGTAAAGCTACTTCATTTTCTTTGCTTTTTGTGTATATCAAAATAGAAACTTTGAAACATTTTTTACAAACTCTAGTCATTCATGAAAATATATTCTTTCATTCTCAATTATCTCTATTTTATTACAACAAAAATACTATAAAGCCAAGTTTACATGCTGCAAAATGTGTGGTTGGATATATTATAAGATCGGCCAAACATATACCTCATATTCGGCTGGATGTGCCTCAATGCCTTCTTTCGACATGAATCATTCCAAGTGTTGGGAATCCTGACTTCTTAAGGTGTCACCCCCAATTTCTGCTATATAAGTTTTTGCCCCTGTCTTGTTTCATCATAAAAGGCTTTTGCTCCCTCTATTTGTCTTCGTTTGACATCCTGAGTCTTCTTCCTATCTCAACTCTAATATTTATCTCAGAACATCTGGTTATGCTTTATATCCGGCCGGCCTTACTTCTTATTCAGTCGTAACCTGCTTGCTCCGAAATGGCTCGCACCTTACAAACCTTATCGTATCACTTATTCGTGGAGTGTCTGACTGATCGCCCCCAGAGTTGGCTCGACTTTCTGCGTTTTATTTCCTACATCAAGTTAAAATAGATCATGTATTTCTGAAGGCTGCCTCAATATTTTGGGATACCAAAAACCATTTATTCTATTTTAATGGCCACAATCTATACCCTATACTTAAGGAATTTACTGCTATCCCGGGCATGCACTTTCATTCCTCTACTCATTTGGCGTTATCCTTTGCCAGAACCTTTTTATCCACGGAAAGTCTCAGAAGCTTTTCTCTTCACTCCTGATGAGATATAGAAGGTGATACCCAGCCCCCCTATTTATTGAATTAAAGACATTGTTGGACATCGCCTCTAACTTGGAGTTAGGCTCTCACTGTTGGAGAAGTGCAGTTATGTTATGTTTTCTGGCCCCATATCTTCCGACATGTCATGACAGCGGTAGAGGTGATTACACAATATTTCATATCATTCATGGTATTATGAGCGGCTATGACTCTTCTGTTGTCATTCTGGATGAAACTCTTCATGGTTTGGACAAAATTAAGAGAAACCCTGCAAGCCGATTTCTGGGAAGTCTTTTACTCTTGCAAGTTTGCCCTAATTTTTGCCTAAATTGTCCTTTCGGATTTTCAACTGCTCTAACTTTTTCTTGGGCCACTTTTTCAGGTTTTCAACCCAGCAAGCTAACATTTTTCTGTTTTTTTCTTTAGGTGTGGTTTCATGTGAAGTTGAGGCTTATCGTGCCTCTCCCGTCGTCTATCTTTATTTCTTATGGTCTGTGACACCATATAGCCCATGCCATGATAAAAAGAATGTTCTTTATGAAACCTGGAGGGAGTATCTACGGCAAATATCTGATGTTGCAATCTAGTGGATGTGTCCTTGGTGGCATTTTAAGCATGTAACCATGGACTTATTTGGTTGCTGCGTTCCTATCCCAAGTCTTCATGCTAATTCTTTCTATCGGCTAGCCTATCTTTATCGACAATGTATGTACCATTCTTATCTTCTTCCAGGACGATAGACTTTCCAAGGTGGTCTTTTATCTCATCATTTTCTTGACCGTTTCCATGAGAGATAGACACATCAGTGTGTCTAGACCATTGATGCCCCCGCATCTAGAAACATTCCCCTCACTAACTCTTCTGACTCAGAATCTAGGTTGAAATGACAAAGAAGATGATTTATGCATGCTTGTTCTAAACTTTTATCTTTTACCACTTCGCATGTTATGAACATATTTAGACTTTACTTCAATGAAACTTTATCATTTTCTCATAGTACATGTGTTAATTCATTAATTGCTTATTTTAAGGGTACCCCTCTCGTTAACTGACCTTTTCAGGTTTTCCAATTAACCATTTTTCGCTCACTATATCCCTAACTTTTGCCTAAACCATTTCTAGCTTAGCGGGATGTGCTCTAACTTTTTCTTAGGCCGTTTTTATGGATTTTCGGCACAACGAGTCTTTCTCTCTTATTTTTTCTTTTCCATTATGCAAAGTATTTTTTCAAAATGTCCATGTTGATGAGCTCTATAAACTAATTCCCTTCCCGATCGGAAAATCAGACCGCTCCATTCTTTAAGACTTTTAGGAACAGTTAGAGCCCTTCCTAATTCGGCCTAAACTTCTATCTTGGATCCATTGCCAGGGCCTCGACTGTTTCAACACTAGGTCTTCTTCCTTAATCATGCTAGGTCAGACTTTCTTATTTAAAGCTCTAGCCACCCTCTTCTGAGATAGCTGAGTGGGGTATAAGGCATTCATCATTTTCTCATCAAGCAAGGCTAACTATTCGAATCTTCTTGTAGCCCATTCTTGTTCGGGAAAATCTGCTTCCACCATAACCCTCATTGACTACACCATGATTTCTATTGGCAGTACTGCATCCATTCCATATACCAAAGAATAAGTTGTTGCCCCCGTTTCCATCCTGACCGAAGTCCTATACCCTCATAATGTGAATGGCAACTTGTATGCCCAATCCTTAAATGTTTTCGTCAGCTTAGCCATAATCTTCTTCAAAGTCTTATTGGCGGCCTCTATTGCTCCATTGGCCTGCAGTCTATAAGGTGAAGACTTGTGATGTACAATCCCATACTTCTGCAGCATAGCCTTGGTTTCCCCTTAAAACTATACTCCATTATCTGTCACCACGTGGTGTGGCATCTCATATCGACAGACGATGTTTCACACTATGAATTAGCCACTTGATTGGTCGTGACATTACTGAAAGACTCGGCTTCCACCCACTTAGAGAAATAGCCTACATCTACCACTATGAATCGATTTCAGTTAGAACTCTGTGGCTTGATTTCGCCAATCATGTCAATACCCCATACTGAGAATGGCCAAGGCTCTGATAGCCCATGTAATTCCATTGGTGGTAAATGGTTCATATTCCCATGAGTCTGACAATCATGACAGAGCTTCACAAGTTCTACATAATATGCCTCTATAATCAGTCGGTGAACCCTTGCTTGGCAATCTTTCTCGACAAATTGAGCCCGCTCATATGCGGTCCACACACACCCCTACATGAATTTCCTCCATCACTTTCTAGGCTTCTTCCTTCTTTAAGCACTTCAGTTATACTCCATTGGAATATATTTTACACAAATCTCCCATAAAGCTTATAAATTGATAGGTCAACTTCTTTATCGCCATCATGTCCTTCTTACATGCTTCTTTTGGAGAATTCCCATTATCCAAGAAATTCTTGATGTTGTAGTACCATAACTTGCCATCTTCAACCTCCATAACTCTCCATATTTCATAATTAGGTTTACTGGTCATGGTTAACACCAAAGGTCTCATAGTTAACTTCTCATGATTCTTCCTTGCGGAGGCTAGAGTGGCCAGGGCATCTGTCATTTGGTTTTTTTCTCGAAGCACGTGATGAAACTTGCATCCCCGGGATACTCTGTATGAATGTTTTGAGATGGGACAGGTATGACCTTAACTTTTCTTCCTTTAACTTCCAATCTCCCTATATCTGTCGAATTACTAGCATCAAATCCCCAAAAACTTCAACATCTTCTGCCCCCAGAGCCACCAGTGTTTCTAACCCAAAAAGTACATGCCTCATAGGCAAAGTTTCTCCCTCTGGGGTTATCACAACTATCCCAATTCCTATGCTCTTGCAGTTTATAGCTCCGTCAAATTACATTTTCCAACTCTGCATAGTTATTGCTTTCACATCATCATCTGGAAACTTGAACTCGTATCGATCTCCTTCGATTGGTTATTTCCCTGAGAATTCTGCCACCGCTCGCCCCTT